>WAAE01011149.1:4774-16797 GCA_013400495.1 Nicator chloris | reverse complement strand
GATGCAGGGAGACTGGGAAGTTCGAGGGGCCCTTGGAAGGGAGGACACAACAACCCCCTGGGCTCGTACTGCTGGTTGTGGAGGAGAAGAGGCAGAGACGCCTCTCCCGAGCTGGAAACCGAACCATTCCCCCCCAAAACTCCCCCCGAGCGTTCCCCTCCCTCCATCCCACCCCCGCCATCAGTGATTAAGAGCTTTTGGCTGGTGAACTTGGAACAAACATTTGTGTTTATCGGCAGAGCCGCTGAAAGAGGAAAGCGGTGGGAGCAGGTGGAGGTGGCGGGGTGGGGAGAGAGGGAAAGAATTGGAAGGACACGGGGAGGAGAAGTAAAAAACACCGGAACCGAGCTTCCCCCCGCACTGGAGAGCAGCCTGGCTAAAGGAGCGTTTGGGCTCCGATAAAAGGAAAGGCAGAGGCTGTGGGAAGTGGAGAGGGTGGGGAGGTGGTGGCGGGTCCTGGTGGGTGGAGAGGGGGCTCAGCGAAGCCCTCGGAGCATCTGCTCTCCTCTGACAGCAGGCCCTGAGCCGTAAGGCTGATCCTTGTGACAAAAGAAAAGTGCTTTTGATGCTCAAGTTCTAGCTTTCACGTTTTCAGATTCTGCATGGCCTAAGTGTGGAGTTCTGAGTCTCATATCAGGTGCTGGTGAGCTCTCTTCACAGAGCAGGGAGACAAAACAAATCTTTTCCCCTTGGAGACCAAGGACAACTGTCAGGCCCAAAAGCACAAACAGCGCTGGACCGGAGGGAAGAACGAGAAGGGTGGGACCTTTCCTGTCCTGGAATTGGACAATTAAACCCCAAAATGCAAATGGACCAAAACCTATAAAAACATAAACCCTCGTGACCCAGGTGCCATTTTATGGCCATTTTGTGTCTGCCTGGGGTGCAGCCCTGGTCAGACTCTTGTCCTTTCAATAAACATCTATTTTTCTCTAGCTCTGTCCAGTCTCTGTTCCAGGTCAGCCTTTCTAAGGCTTTCCAAGGCAACACTTTGGCTTCTCCCGAGCCAGATGAGCGGCTGGGTTTGGGAGCTCACCTGCGCCCAGGTGAGGATTGGTGTGGATGAAGGAGCAGGAGGATAAAGCAGGGATGGGTGATGACACCCCAGAGCCTCCCTAGGGAGACTGAGAGGGGGTTTAGCCCTGGATGCCAGCTCAGAGAGGTGCCAACACCCCTAGAGGTGACACTAGGGGCAGAAATGTGGCTTTCCTCCTTCCTCCTGTCCCACCTTTGCTGCTTTCTCGGCTTCATTTCAGCACAACAGGTCAGGAAGGAGGCTGGGAACAGCCTGGAGAGGAAAACTCAGCTGTGCTGGTGGTGCCGGGGGCCCAAGAGGAGGAAGATTTGAGGGAATATTTCAACAGCGCGTTAAATCAGCCTGCGGTGAACCTGCTTTCATTTCACTCATCGCAGCAGAGCTCGTTGGGTTTTGTCCCCAACAAATCAACAGCCAAAGGAATGGCTTGGAATCATGAATAATTCAGATGGGAAAAGAGCCCTGGGACCATCCCTGCCAGCCTCGGGGCAGGGATGGATGGGATTTTGGGAAGGAATTCCTGGCTGGGAGGGTGGGGAGGGGCTGGGATGGAATTTCCAGAGGAGCTGTGGCTGCCCCTGGATCCCTGGAAGTGCCCAAGGCCAAGGATGGAGCCACCTGGGACAGGGGAGGTGTCCCTGTGCTGGCAGGGGTGGCACTGGGTGGGATTTCAGGTCCTTCCCACTCAAACCATTCCAGGATTCCACAAATATCCACTGTTTTGAGCTTATACCTGCCCCGTGCAGGGGTTTGAGCCTGCTCAGTGGGATCTGGGGACACTCGTGTGACCGTGGCAGTGACAGGACACTGGGATTAACCCCTCTCTTGCCTCGGCGGTCTGAGTGTCCCCTCAAAGCTTCAGCCTGGAGCATAACAATCCCTGATAACGACAAAAATGGAAAGGATTGTTCTGGGCCAGCCACCCTGAGAGAAGGAATCGTTATTTCCTTAACCAGATTTACTAATTATGGCGGTAATTAAAGCCACTGAGCAATGGCTGCTGCCTTCCCCCAGCCTCTGGATTTCAAGGGCGGGGGGAGGTCCTGCTGCTGATCAGTTTTAGTGTTTTCCCTCCTTTTAGCTGCACTGGAACCCGTATCCCTGCCTTTGCAGACACCTCCCGGCCTTCCCTAATTAAACCCCCTGGGAGAGCAGGTGATTGCTTGAATACCTCCTAAAATTAGCGACTGTTGAAGAGAATCCTCTTTTTTTTTTTTTTTTTTTTTTTGGGAAGACAACAGCAAACATGATGGCAGTGAATGGAAAACGGCACAACAAAGCACAGGAGGTGGAATTCACTGTCTGAAGTGTCAGCACGTGCTCCAGGTCCCGTTTACAGCCTCAAAACAGGAGCTAAATTGCTCAGAGGAGTAGTCTTGGATCTCTTTATGGGGATAAATCTCATCTCCCAGCAATGCCCGTCCTGCCTGAAATAAATTGCTGGAGGGAGTTGCTGTGCCTGGGAGGAAATGTTCTGCAAGGGGGATGCAGAGATTTCTCTCCTGGCAGATTCAGTTCCATTCATACCCTCCCAAGCACTGCAGGAAAAAACGCTCTTGGTTTGCATATTCCAAACGGGCTGAGCAGAGCTGTGCTGGGAAGTGATGGAAAACCCGGATCTGGGCATTTGTTACTGCCTGCATCGCATTCCAGGACAGTGGAAATTAAACACCTCAGCTTAGTGGTCTCCCCTGACCATTAAAAGTCTCCTTCTCTCCCTTTGCTCTTTGTCATCCAGACATTTTGTCTTTTATCTCTTGGAGATGCCGTGAAAAATAAATTGTTTGTGAAAATCTCCAAAACAGAGAGCGGAGAGCCATAAAAAAAACCCCACAAACCTGTGGAGGAGCTTTAATTGGATCTGGGGGGAAGGTTTGGGGAATGTGCTGGAAATAAGGGGCACGAGCTCTCAGAGAACAACCAACACCTGACAAAGTGGTGGATGGGTGTTGGGTAAGTGAGCACAACCTGCCCCGGGCATTGANGAGCACAACCTGCCCCAGGCATCGTGGATCCAGCCCCGGTGAGGGGAAGGAAGGGAGGGAAGAGGGAAATAATCAGGAAAAATAGAATTGCTCTGTTTTGGAGCTCAGGGTGTCCTGAAACTGTGGCTGCCCCGTCCCTGGAAGTGCCCAAGGCCAGGCTGCACAGGGCTGGGAACACCCTGGGATAGGGGAAAGTGTCCAAGGGTTGGAATTAAAAGATCTTTAAGGTCCTTTCCCACCCAATTCCATGATCCCATGACAGAGCTGGTCTCTATTTCCCAGCTTTCAGTTCTATGTCTCCAATATTGACTTTTCATCAGTAAAATTACCCCTCTGAGGATGTACGTTGCCACAACAACCCTTTGCTGGTGGGACCTGTCCTCTCCTACTTCCCAGGCTCACTGTTGGCTCCTGGAAGGGTTTTCATTGGGTTGGAGTTATTGGGATTCATCAATGAAACCTGAAAGGAATTAGGGATGGGAACTGTGCTGATTCCAAAACAAATCCCTGAGCTGAGTGTGAAATCCCAGATCCCTGAGCTGAGTGTGAAATCCCAAATCCCTGAGCTGAGCGTGAAATCCCAGATCCCACAACCTGAGTGTGAAATCCCAGACCCCTGAGCTGGGGTGTGAAATCCCAGACCCCTGAGCTGGGGTGTGAAATCCCAGACCCCTGAGCTGAGTGTGAAATCCCAGAACCCACAACCTGAGTGTGAAATCCCAGACCCCTGAGCTGAGTGTGAAATCCCAAATCCCTGAGCTGAGTGTGAAATCCCAGATCCCACAACCTGAGTGTGAAATCCCAGACCCCTGAGCTGAGTGTGAAATCCCAGATCCCCGAGCTGGGGTGTGAAATCCCAGACCCCTGAGCTGAGTGTGAAATCCCAGATCCCCAAGTTGGGGTGTGAAATCCCAGATCCCCGAGCTGAGTGTGAAATCCCAGATCCCCAAGTTGGGGTGTGAAATCCCAGACCCCCGAGCTGAGTGTGAAATCCCAGACCCCTGAGCTGGGGTGTGAAATCCCAGATCCCCGAGCTGAGTGTGAAATCCCAGATCCCCAAGTTGGGGTGTGAAATCCCAGACCCCTGAGCTGAGTGTGAAATCCCAGATCCCTGAGCTGAGTGTGAAATCCCAGATCCCCAAGCTGGGGTGTGAAATCCCAGATCCCCAAGTTGGGGTGTGAAATCCCAGACCCCTGAGCTGGGGTGTGAAATCCCAGATCCCACAACCTGAGTGTGAAATCCCAGATCCCATGTGCACATCCCTGTTGTTGGTGGGTTGTTCTTAAGGGATTTTCAAAATCGTTGTTTTGAAATTCCAGTATTTATGCCTTTGTAGGTATTTTGTCTGTTGGATCCAGAACGCAAAAATGTCATTTCCAAAATTTCCTTCCTTAGGAGGAATTGAAAATCCTAAATCTTCCTTTAGCCACTGAAACCTTGGCAATGTTTTTCTCCCACTCAGCTGGGTAGGAGGGCTGATTCCACAATGTTTAATAAAAAATAAAATGGCATTTCAGGCTTTGCTGATGCAACACTGCACGGAGTTGTCACTTCCCTGCTCCCTGCAAACAACCTGGGATAAAACACCCGGAATGGGAGCTGCAAATGGAAAATCCTTCTGGCTCCAACCCACTTGCCTTTGTTGCATCAGCAGGAGGAGTATTTCTGGAGGAGGCAGAGTGACAGGTTGGCATCCCTGCCCAGGCACGTGACTCCTGATTTGCCTTCCGATGGATTCCGCCGAGCCTGGGGGTGTCAAAACAAAGGGAAATAATCCCGAGCTGCTCGGCTGGGAGGCAGCTGAGGGGTGCTGTCAGTTGGTACAACTTCTCCAGGTGGATCCGCTCATCCTGGAGCTGAGAGGACCCAAAATCCCACATTCCATGGGAGTTCCAGCTGTCAGATCAAAGGAGCATCCCGTCAGTTCTGATTTGCTGCCGCTTTCCTGAAATTTTCAAGGGCTGGACCCTCCACCATCCCTCTCCAGGTGTCAGCTTTGCACCACTCTGAATCCAACCTGTTGCCTTCAGATAAATGCGGCCAAAAAAAAAATAAAAAATTCACTTTAAACATTAGGGAATGTGCCTGATATACCCCAGGAAAACTGGGAAATGGGAATTATCAGAATTCCAAACTCACACAGTCGATTTCGGTCCTTGTTAGGCTTCATGGGGCTGTTTCTGCCGTTTAAGAGAAATAAAAAACCAAGCTCTAAGTTGACAATCTCAGGTCCTTTTAATTAGGTTTAAATCCTGCAGGATTGAAGTCAATAGCTGGGAATTGTCTCTGTGCCCGCAGTAAATCGTTGGGAATTCGATTTACTGAAAGAGACAGTCCCAAAATACAGGTTGGTGCTTGCTCTGACTCAGTGGGTGTTTAATGAGGTAAACGCAGGTGATTCTTCCATTTTCAGTGATTCTGTGTAATTTTTTTTTGCATATATTGGACCAAAAAATGTAAAAATTCGGGAGATGGGCTGCTAAATACCTGAACAGTAAAGGCTAAATGTTTTTATTACATTATAATAAATATTAACATTATATACTAATATAATAATAAATAACCAAGTATGTGCAGAAGTTCTAAAAACATCAAAAGTGCATCCAATTAGAAATCAGGGTAGCACGAATTTTGCCATTTTTCTCTGTATTTAATATTAAAAATTAAACGCAATTAAATTAAGCTTTGGAAAGTCTGACCAGAGAGCAATTCCAGGAGGGGAGAAGGGAAAGGCAAAGGGGAGCCACACAGCAAGGCCAGGCCTGGCTTCGTTGGCAATTCCTTTCCTTTCCTTTCCTTTCCTTTCCTTTCCTTTCCTTTCCTTTCCTTTCCTTTCCTTTCCTTTCCTTTCCTTTCCTTTCCTTTCCTTTCCTTTCCTTTCCTTTCCTTTCCTTTCCTTCCCTTCCCTTCCCTTCCCTTCCCTTCCCTTCCCTTCCCTTCCCTTCCCAAACCTTCCCTTCCCAAACCTTCCCTTCCCAAACCTTCCCTTCCCAAACCTTCCCTTCCCAAACCTTCCCTTCCCAAACCTTCCCTTCCCAAACCTTCCCTTCCCAAACCTTCCCTTCCCAAACCTTCCCTTCCCAAACCTTCCCTTCCCAAACCTTCCCTTCCCAAACCTTCCCTTCCCAAACCTTCCCTTCCCAAACCTTCCCTTCCCAAACCTTCCCTTCCCAAACCTTCCCTTCCCAAACCTTCCCTTCCCAAACCTTCCCTTCCCAAACCTTCCCTTCCCAAACCTTCCCTTCCCAAACCTTCCCTTCCCAAACCTTCCCTTCCCAAACCTTCCCTTCCCAAACCTTCCCTTCCCAAACCTTCCCTTCCCAAACCTTCCCTTCCCAAACCTTCCCTTCCCAAACCTTCCCTTCCCAAACCTTCCCTTCCCAAACCTTCCCTTCCCAAACCTTCCCTTCCCAAACCTTCCCTTCCCAAACCTTCCCTTCCCAAACCTTCCCTTCCCAAACCTTCCCTTCCCTTCCCAAACCTTCCCTTCCCAAACCTTCCCAAACCTTCCCAAACCTTCCCAAACCTTCCCAAACCTTCCCTTCCCAAACCTTCCCTTCCCTTCCCTTCCCAAACCTTCCCTTCCCAAACCTTCCCTTCCCAAACATTCCCAAACCTTCCCAAACCTTCCCTTCCCAAACCTTCCCTTCCCTTCCCAAACCTTCCCTTCCCAAACCTTCCCAAACCTTCCCCATTTCACCGCGTAAATAATCCAACGCGAATACGGGAAAGCGGCGCCGTTTCCCGCAGGATCCAGGCCTGCCTCTCCTGTTTCAGACATTCCCGTATTGGAGCTGCCAGACTTTCTAACTCCATCAAGGCCGAAACAACCACAGGATCCAGGGATGAAAGGGGAGGCTTGAAAAGGCAAAGCAAGCACCGCGTTAGGCCCATTTAATTTAAATGCGCTGGATCCAGCCCAAAGCTCCAGCTCCGCTGTGCCCGTGCAGTTCGGATCCTTATTAGTGCTCCTGAGACAGGGAAGGGGTTTTAAAGCAGGCCTGGCTGGAGATGAGGGGAATCTGAATGGGCACAGAGGTTTGGAATGGTTTTGGACTCGGCTCATGGCGCTCTGGGGTGAGGAGGGAGGTGCGGCAGCCGTGCTTGGCAGTGCCAGCTCAGCTGGGGAGAGGCCTGTGCCTCAAGAGTCAGGAAAAGGTGATTCCCGGTGGGGCAGGGAGGAGGGGATGACGAGGGGAATTTGGGATTTGCGCTCGGGCTGCTCTGAGAAGGGCAGCTCAGCCCTGTCCCGCTGCAGGGTTTGTCCCGCGGGCGTTGGTGAAGCTGCGGAGCTCCAAGCGGATGTGGGTCCTGCCCGGTCTGCCGGGTGCTTCCAGAGGCTGTAAAACATCCCTGGAAAGCTCCTTGGGGCAGAGAATCTTTCATTTGTCAGCACAGAGCTGGCACGTAACAGGGAAAGGGGAACTGGGGGACAAAGTCACCGCTGGGTTCACCCCAGGGGTGGAGGGTCCCTGTGCAGCACCTCCCTGGCTGGTGATGAAGGTTGGGATTTTAAAAAATGGGATTGTAGAAGATGCTCCAAGGGCTGGGGCCATTCTGCTCTGGAACCAGGCTGGGAGGGCTGGAACAGTCCAGCCTGGAAAAGAAAAGGATCCAGGGAAATCTTAGAGCTCCTTCCAGGGCCCAAAGGGGCTCCAGGAGAGCTGGAGAGGGGCTGGGGACAAGGGATGGAGGGACAGGACACGGGGAATGGCTTCCACTGGGAAAGGGGGGGTTTAAATGAGATATTGGGAAGGAATTCCTGGCTGGGAGGGTGGGGAGGGGCTGGAATGGAATTCCCAGAGCAGCTGTGGCTGCCCCTGGATCCCTGGAAGTGCCCAAGGCCAGGCTGGAGCACCCCAGGGCAGTGGGAGGGGTCCCTGCCCATGGCAGGGGGGGCACTGGGTGGGATTTAAGGTCCTTTCCCCCCCAAACCATTCCAGGATTCCTTTTTTTTTTTTTTTTTGACCTTCCATTCCAGACTGTCGGCCTGTGATTGGAATTTCCATGTGACAGATTTAATAAAAGCCACCAGAGCTCATTGTACAATTTAATAAAACCTCAGAGCCCCAGGATTAGGAAGCTGCAGCTCAGGATAATCCATGGAGCTCCTGATGATTGGGAGAGAATTCCTGCTCCAGCCTCGCTGATGTGAGTGGGATTTCACAGCAATTCCTCTGCTTAAAGTTTTCCTTAGGCAGAAAAAAGGGAGGCAAAACTTTGGAATATAATTAAATCTTTTGTATCTTCATGGGTTCAATTACTGAGGGAAAAATAAGATTTGTTTAATACAATATCCCCACCCTGGAATCTTTGGGGGTTTCACAGATGCTTTTTCCTTTTGTTTTGTTTCCCTTTTCATTTAAGGTTTTTCGGGTTCTTTGTCTGAAGAGGTTTTCCGTTGGCTGAGGAAGGATCAGTTTCAGTGCCACGGGAAAAGCCTGCGTTAGCAGGAGCGGAGAATCATTATTTGGATGGAAATTTCTGTTTGGATTCCCACCTGGATGCCGAACAAGCTGCAGCATTTGTTCTCCCTGTCTTAGCAATCCCCATGGAAAACCTCAGGGAGCTCCACGGCTCTTTCCTCTGCTTCCAGGGAAAAGAGTCTGGGTGGGAGATCAAACCACTCAGAGAAGCTTCCAGAGGCAAATATTGGCAATTCCACCATTCCCAATCAGTTGTTATCAATTTTGGGGAAAATCACGTGGAATTAGATAAAACTCCCTCCATAATTCCCATTACAGAGGGGGCTAGAGTTAAGGAATAACCACTTTGGGGTTAATTTTCAGCAGGGTTTGGGTTTCTCTCCCTGTGCCCCCCCAAAGGGCATTTCCAGAGCTTTTATTGGATGGAGCCACCCCCTGTAATGGGATATTCCAGCAATTTATTCCCCATAAGATTTTAGCCCCAAAAAAAGAACTTTGGGCACCCTCGTGGGCAGCTGGGGAAACCTGGAGAGTCTCCCCATAGGCAAAAAAATCTCTTTACCATGGAACATTTTCCTCCAGGATGTGTTTTTGGGGCTGTGGAAAATGGAAACAGAACGCTGCACTCTCAGAAAAGTTCATTTATTTGACAGGACAACTCCAAATTCACCCTTCCCCTGCTTGACACGAGTGAAAAAAAAAAAATGGAATTTGATGTGTTGGAGGTTATTTTAATTCAGAGCAAAAATTGGGTTGGAGGTCAGCTACCCTTTGGATTCAGCATTTGTGCAGAATATTCCGGAACTCCTCTTTCCCGGGGTCCAGCAGGGATGAAGCAGCAGGGGCTGGGCTCTTTGTTCCCTTCTCCAGACCATTTTTAGCTGGATTTTACCTGGATCCTGCCTCTCCTGTTCTCCCCGAAGGCGGCAGCCTCTCGGATTGGCACTGCCAAGACCAATCCTTTTCCTCCCACACACATGGAATGAATTCCAGTGCTCCCAGTTCCTGGTCTTCTGCCCTGGGGTGCCACTCTCTGTTGTTTTAATGGACTAAAACAGAGTTTGGAGCTTGCTCTCATCTCCTCCAAGCCCTGAAATCCCCGAGTTTTCCATTGCTGGAGTTTTTCCAGCCCCTAAAGTGATTTTCCCTCCCTTCCCAACAAATGGCAGCTCCGTGGAGTCCTGCCCTGCTCCTGTGCCCAAGCTGGGACGCTGAAATTTTGTTCATTTTCAAAATTTGTCTTTTAATTCTGACCCTCTCAGCAGAGGGAATTTGCGAGCTCCTGGAATCCTGGTTAGGGTAGGAAAGAGCCTTAAATCCCACCCAGTGCCACCCCTGCCATGGGCAGGGACACCTCCTGCTGTCCCAGGCTGCTCCAGCCTGGCCTTGGACACTGCCAGGGATGGAGCAACCTCGGCTCCTCTGGGAATTCCATCCCAGCCCCTCCTCACCCTCTCAGACAGGAATTCCTTCCCCAAATCCCGTTTAAATCTCCCTTTTCCCAGTGGAAGCCATTCCCTGTGTCCTGCCCCTCCATCCCTTGTCCCCAGTCCCTCTCCAGCTCCCCTGGAGCCCCTTCAGGGCTCTGACCTCTCCCTGGAGCCTTCTCCTCTCCAGGCTGGACAATCCCAACTTTCCAGAGGTTCTGCAGCCCTCAGAGCATCTTTTTCCTCTTCTCTGTTGGAGATTGGAGCATCCAGGTTGGAGAAGTCATTTCCGTGGTTTCAGCTCGTGTTGAGGCAGAGGAGCTAAATCCAAATCCTACAGATTTGCCTCTGTAGGTATTATTAATTTCCCAATTTTATTTATGAGGCATAATTAATATCAATTTTATTTGCCTTATATTGTTATTTATCCTCATTTTATTATCATTACTATTTATTTTTATTATTCTATATTTGTTATTTTCCCCTTGGCCATGCCCACAGCAGCAGCTCAGGGAGCAAATCCCCCCCCTGCACCTTTCCTTACCTTGGAAATTTTTCCCATTTTCCTCGGAAATTTTTCCCATTTTCCATGGAAATCCCATTTTCCAGGCCTGATTGTCCAGCAGGGATCTCAGGAGCAGCACGAGGACAGATGGGTCACTGCCTGGGCAGCTGCTGGGCATTTTTGGTGATAAAAAGTTTGATTTGCATCCCGAAGACAAGGGAGGAGGGGCTGGGTAATTAATGTGGGATTGGGTAATTAATGTGGGATTAATGTGGGATTAGGGAATTAATGTGGGATTAGGGGATAATGTGGGATTGGGTAATTAATGTGGGATTAGGCAATCAATGTGGGATTGGGTAATTAATGTGGGATTAGTTAATAATGTGGGATTGGTTAATAATGTGGGATTTGGTAATTAATGTGGGATTAGGGAATTAATGTGGGATTGGGTAATTAATGTGGGATTAGGGAATTAATGTGGGATTAGGGGATAATGTGGGATTGGGTAATTAATGTGGGATTAGGTAATCAATGTGGGATTGGATAATTAATGTGGGATTGGGTAATTAATGTGGAATTAATGTGGAATTAGGGGATAAAGTGGGATTAGGGGATAATATGGGATTGGGTAATTAATGTGGGATTAGTTAATAATGTGGGATTGGGTAATTAATGTGGGATTAGGCAATCAATGTGGGATTAGTTAATAATGTGGGATTGGGTAATTAATGTGGGATTGAGGAATTAATGTGGGATTAGTTAATAATGTGGGATTGGGTAATTAATGTGGGATTGAGGAATTAATGTGGGATTAGGGGATAATGTGGGATTGGGTAATTAATGTGGGATTAGGCAATCAATGTGGGATTGGGTAATTAATGTGGGATTAGTTAATAATGTGGGATTGGTTAATAATGTGGGATTTGGTAATTAATGTGGGATTAGTTAATAATGTGGGATTGGGTAATTAATGTGGGATTAGGGAATTAATGTGGGATTAGTTAATAATGTGGGATTGGGTAATTAATGTGGGATTGAGGAATTAATGTGGGATTTGGTAATTAATGTGGGATTACTTTATAATGGGGATTAGGGAATTAATGTGGTTTTCAGAAACTAACGTGGGATTAGGCAATGAATGTGGGCTTGGGTAATTAATGCGGGATTAGGTGATTAATTAGGCAATTCATTAATTAGGATGGAGTGATGGATGTGGCCTTTTAGTGTCCAGGAGGGCCCTCAGGATGGACGCTTTGTCCTCGGGGGCAGCAGATGAGCGGGAAGATCGATTTTGTGGGATTTTTCCTTCACTTTCTGCAGGGAATTGTGGATTTTTGTCCTTCTGCCAAAGCAGGACCAGGGCCACAACCCCAGCTCAGGAGCAGGAGCAGGATGGGAGCAGCTCCTCCTTTTCCTGGATTTTTGTGGAGTTTGGAGAACCAAAAATGATGGAAAATAGGGAAAGGAGGGAATGAGAGGGAAGAAAAGGCGCTTGTTCAGTAAATCAGCCATGGGAACCAGTTCCTGACACAGCCCTGTTCCCAGGATGAAACAAAATAAATAAAATAAAATAAAATAAATTTTAAAATATAAAATAAATTAAAACAAAATAGAAAAATTAATTCAATTAATTTAAAATTTAA
>WAAE01011147.1:1447-36712 GCA_013400495.1 Nicator chloris | reverse complement strand
TATATTAATATACCTGTATATTAGTGTATATTTCTATATTTCTGACCTTTGCTAACCCCATTATTACACACACATATATTTATATAAACCAGTTCTCTCTGACCAATGTATTGCAGTAAGCACCACACAGAAAGCGTGGCAGATGTGGGTTCAAGGCCCTGGAAAATTAAACATGATGCCTCTTTTTGCACTCTTACGTGAAAAGACAACATTTTACCCATCTGTCCTGAGACTGGGGCAGATGCTTCACGAGAAGAGCACGCTCTTCATGTGGTTTTATGGCAATAGTGTATGTTATTGTTGAATTATTCATCTATTTTGTGTGTCAGGCTGTAACTCACCCCAGTTGTTTTGCCTCCTCTGCTGGTCCCTGTTTTCCCATGGATCAATCAGCACCAAAAGCACCATCCTCAGCTGGCACTCGGGGAACTGAAAGCTGAAAAGGAACCTCATCATTTTCTGAAATATTCTGGGCATTCTGATGATATCCATGTTTTGATTGCTCAGAAATGGAACTGGAATTCTTTGGGCAGTTAAGGTGGTGTTGGTACAGCTGCAGCTGGTGTGGAATCTGCTGAGGTCACTCCAAAGGGTTTCTTTCATAGGATGAATGAGGAAATAAGATCTAGGAATAAGCTGCTATGAGAGTTGGAATCTTTTTCCTAATTGCTTCCTCCATCTGCACAAAAAAAAAAAAGCAGCAATTTCCAAAATCAGCATTAATGTTCCTCCTGTTTTTTCTAAAGGTTTGATCCTCCAGGGCACTCTCCCTCCTCTTTCACAGCAGTCACTCTTCTCCAAACTGTCCCAGGCCTGCACGGGAGGTGAAGCTGATATAAATGTGAAAAATCTGGTTCTTAATTCACATTTCAGGATCAGCCCATGGAGCTGGCACTGGGTGAGGAAGGAATTCCAGGCTGCTGAATGGGACTTGTTGTTGTTGGGCTGGAATAAAGCAACAGGCTCATTTCTGATGGCTGAGGTTCTGTTTGGCAAGGGGGAGTATTTGTACAAATGAGGCCATCAAGGCTTTGCTGCTATTTGAAATCAGTGTGGTTTGGGGCTTGGTTTTTAGGACTAGAAAAAAAATTATTATTAAAAAAAAACCCAAAACAACAAAAAACCCAAACAGACAAACAAAAAACTAACCTAAAACACCCTCCCCAAAACCCAAGAAAAACAAACAAACAGAAAACAAAAAAAAAACCCACCCAAAACTAAAACAACCCCAAACCCATCCCAAAAAAACCCCAAATAAAACAAAACAACCCCCCCAAAAAACCCCAAAATTAAAAACCCCCACAACCAACCCCAAAAAATATTTGATTGCAGCAGCCAAACAAGATAAATAACCCTGGCAGGGAAAGGAGGAGCTCTCACTAAACTGAACCCAGCCAATTTTAACATCCAAAGCGCCAGAGGTAATTTGAGGCAGTGTAAACGTAATGGAAAAAGCAGATTCCTGAAGCTGGCTTACAGAAGGCTGGATTTGAGTCCTTGATGATGATAAATCAGTGATCTAGAAAATAAAATCCCTTTCCCATTATCCAGATGGGCACACAAATTCTTCTCCCACTTCGAGACGGAGGCACCCAAAATTTCCAATTAGCGTTTCACGTCCCACTACCTTAAAATGATAAGCAATTAAATTGGAACACGGTGCAGACACTGGTGGAGGAACTGCCTTTCTCTCTCCATAGAACGGGGCCAGTGATTGATACAATCCTTTAACCCAGCTGAGGGATTCTCTGCTCCCACCCTAAGAGATGCACTGGAGCAGAACTCTGAAATTGAATTACAACCTTTGTATCGAGCCAAAGAGCAAAGTTGTGATTATCACGTCCTGCCTCTCTATTTCTTCCTTCTGAACTCAACTTTCCCCCCCGCTTTCTTTTTTTTTGTTTTGTGCCTTGACAAGTTTCTTATCTCCAGTGCCACCAGGTGATGTCCTGGTCCTTTGGGCTGTGCCCAACCTGGAGCAGAAAAAGGGGCAGGGAGGATTTGGGGGAGCTCTGGCTGAGTGGAAATTGGCTTTGTTAAATCTTCAGCATCTCAGAAAAACAGGTGGCAAGGGAACACTTTAATCCTGGGACTTGAGGCTTGTCTGTGTTAGGAGGCTGAGTTGGGTTTAAGCACTCTTTTGTGTCTTAAAAACGCTAAAATCTGACAGAGACAATTTAAACGTGCCAGGGTTTTCCAAAGGTGGAAATGGTGGGTGTGCCACACATGTGGAATGTTGGCTGTCTTAATCTGCCAAAGGAGTCTGCATCTATGGAAAGGAAAGGAAAGGAAAGGAAAGGAAAGGAAAGGAAAGGAAAGGAAAGGAAAGGAAAGGAAAGGAAAGGAAAGGAAAGGAAAGGAAAGGAAAGGAAAGGAAAGGAAAGGAAAGGAAAGGAAAGGAAAGGAAAGGAAAGGAAAGGAAAGGAAAGGAAAGGAAAGGAAAGGAAAGGAAAGGAAAGGAAAGGAAAGGAAAGGAAAGGAAAGGAAAGGAAAGGAAAGGAAAGGAAAGGAAAGGAAAGGAAAGGAAAGGAAAGGAAAGGAAATCATGTGATTTCTGTTTGCCAGTGCAATTAACTGGAACTTGGATAAATTTGGGTTGATTCCCAGACCTCAGAGCTCACCCCAGCTGCAGCACCTGAAGGATTTTGCCCTGCTGAAGTAGCAGATATAATTCAAATTCTATGAAATCCTGGGAGTTTTGGAGTTGCATTTCTTTCACCTGGCAGCTCGTGGTGTTTCACTGAAGTGCTTCCCTGGGTGTTTCACTGTTGGGCTGTGCTTGATGCAGTGGCCAAGAGGTTTCCCATGGAAAAGTTTATTCTGGACAATCCAGAACACGCAAAGGAAGCTCAGCTCCAGAAATTCTGGCTCCACTAAACTCAGATTATTGAGATCTCAGTTTAAACCTTAACGGGAAAATCCCAGGGGAAATGGAAACTTGAGCTGACTTGAAAAATGGCAAAACTCTCTGGGAATAAGAGGCCCAATTCCTCTCTTTTCAGCTCCCACAGGTTTGATGATGTGAATGATTAAAGCAGGGTATAAAGTCACTTTTTACAATAGAGGCAGTCATAACTTCCCAGATTCCTGCATGTAATGGCAGTGGAATTACATCCCATTTTGTTTCCAAATACGTAAATACCACTTATCCTTATGAATAGAAGGTTAATTTCATGACAGCATAACAGCCTTGGATATTTTTCTTAATGAAGTGCTTCGAAACTCCAGATATTTAACTACATCATATTTATGGTGTAATTATTCCTACTTGCTTGGTGCATTTCCAGTTACATAAATTGTGCTGGTTTCAAATAGGCTCAAACAAATGCATTGTGTACTGTAATTGTTGGGTAATTACAGTGTGCTTAGATGGTGATGAACGATGTTCCAGCAGAACTTCTTCTCTTTTGGGTTCATTTTTTAAAATTATTTACTGCCCTGCAAGGTTCCTGGACAGCTTTCATGCCCCTTTCTTTGACCTTTAAGACAGAAAACACCAGGAGAGTTGAATCATGACTTCCTCTGGATTAATCCTCATGCTTAATTGGCTTCAGCACCCAAGAGACCCCAGAGCTGATGAAATTCGTCCTCAGAAAAGCCCCGGGCTTTGGTGGCTTTGATTTCCTAATGAAAAGCTGCCATCCTCCTTCTGTCAGGACACTTGCTGCTTGTCTTGACTAAAATTTACCTTTTCATGGGAATTCCCTGGGGATTTTGTTGTGTTTGTCTCCTGCCCCTCTGTCAAGTTTGACCAAGTTGTCTGGAATTTATTTGGAGAGCAGAAGATGCAGATTAAGACCAAAAAAAACCCCAAAACTCTGAAAGCCTGAGTGTTGTTTTCATGGGGAACAGGGTTGAAAAATCTGCATATTTCCAATAAAGCTGTAGGCAGAAGAGTCCATTTATGCCGACTTTTATTGCCTGCTCTAAAACTTTATTTTAATGCAACTTCAGGGAAGGGAAAAAAAAAGTTTTAGCCTGACTCTAGAGCAATTAGGATAATGGAATTGATAATGAAGTGACAATATTTGCTCTGTTCCGTGTGCTCAGGGACACCTTCACAGGTAAATTGTCATTCCCTTCCCTCAAACTGGGATCTGCAGCTGCTCGCTGGGATTTCAACAGCAAACACTTTGTCTTCCCCATTTGTTCTTTAAAACAGATCAGTGCCCACTGAAACCTCCACAATGCCTCTTTAAGCATCCCTTCCTTCCCCTGCTGTTCATCTCTGCACAGAATATTCCCTTTTCTGTGCCCCGTGGTGTCCAGAGCCTGCTGGAAAATGATTTCTGGGCACCTTGCAGGCTGTGCTGTGGAAAGAACTCCCTGGGTGCCTCCCAGGTGCCCAAATTCAATGCACAGGGCTCCCTTTGTCCTGAAATCCCATCCTGGGAGGGCGTGGGGGGGCCCTGTTGAAGTCCTGAGGATCACACAGGGCTGAGAATGAGATGGGCCAATAAATATTCCTGTGGCCACCAAGAGGAGCTCTCAACATCCCCGTGCTCTGGCTGATGCATTCTCTGCTTAATGACAAGAACTGGCTAATGGAATCATTTCTTCTGCCCAGACCTAGCCAAGAATAACCACAGTCACATTTGTAGAGGGCTGTCAGTCCAAGCTTTGATGTTCTAATGCTGCACATAGAGAAAAAAAAAAAGAAAAAAAGAAAAAAGGCTGTTTTGGAAGCAGCCAGGCATGAAAAGCAGAAGGTTGTTGCATCTGAGCTATTAGAAGAGACCTAACACAGCAAGCTGATAGTTCAGGGTGTTAACTTCTGATACCAGGAACACATCCTGGATATCTGCTCCCTGCTGCTTTCACTCGTGCCTGCGATTACAGGAGGTTTTTGGAAGGTGCTGCTGCTCCAGGGGGGTTTTCTCACTGGGATGTTTCTTCTGCCCCCCAAGGGAGCAGGAGGACACAGGACACATTCCCAGGCTGCTGTTGGAGGGGAAAACCCCTGATTTAGGGACTTTATTTCCTACCCCAGCAAAGCTCTCAAACAAGATCCTCACTGGCTTTAACAGCAGCTGAAAACCTCCTGGTGCCAGGGAGGGGGAAGTCTGTGCCTGTTTTATTTCTCATTGCAAATCCTGAGCACCACAAGAGTGAACACTTCATCCCCTCTGAAGTCCCTGCTTTGGTTGTGGCAGCAGCCTGGGGCAATGAAGATGAAAATGTGGCCACCTCGGGGAGCTGCTGAAACTGGGGAGTGAGAAATGCCAGGCAACACCTACCAAAGACCAGAGGTTTTTTAAAAAATGGTAATCACTTTGGGAAAGGCAAGAGGCTGTCAGATTCCAAGGAAGGGAACATGAGGGTGAGGTGGGGAGCGGCAAATGCTGTTAAGGGAAGGGGGAGTGTCACATTCAGGGACAGAGCTGCCACCCCCCTGCTTGTCACAGGGCCTGAATATGGCAGGAGGGTCTCCAAAGGCACGAGGGCAGTTGTGTGCAGTTTGTGGTGCCAACCTGGGAGAGCTGAGTGCTGCTGGCCTTGCCTCAGGTGTTTGAAATTCCCCTTGAGCCCCTGAATCAGGAACAACAAAAAACCCTCTCAGAGAGGTGCACAGACACTTTCACCATCACTGAAGGGCAGCTTCCAATGGGTCCTCCAAACACACCTGAGCTCCTTGGTTCCCTTGGCCTCACAGGAGCCAGCAGAGCTATTTCAGCTTCTGTGCCACCAATAAAGCAGCTGCTCCAGTGGAATTCTCTCCCCAAAAGCTTTTAGCACACAGGCTAAGCTGGAGCAGGGGTGCTGGGCAGAGCAGCAGCACAGGGCTGGTGCCAAGGGGGGATCCAGCTGCTCTCCATCCCTCTGAAAGGAATGAGGGACTTGTCTTTCCAAACAACCTGTGGGTCTGCTGGGAGATAAAACTGGCACTGGGAGAGAAAGGAAACAACGGGAAGGATCCCACTGATTGATGGAAGGAATGAAAGATTTGTCTTTACAAACAACCTGTGGGTCTGCTGGTAAATCAAATTGGATACTGAGGGATGAAAGAAACAATGGGAAGAACCATGAATTCCACAGGAATCCCACTGAGTGACACAAGGAAAAGAAAAAGGGAGGTGCACATTAGAAGGGGTCTGTACTGGGTGATTTGGGAAGTCTGGACCTCTCCAGTACCTCAGGCAGTGGGGAAGAGAGAGGGAAATGTGGCTGGGAAATTGGGATAAAAAGGAGGCTGAGTCCTCTGAAAACCTGAGAGACCCCATGGGAAATGCCCCATGGCCTCTCCCTTTATTCCAGTAAAGTTCCAGGCCTCCTCTGTCTCCTGTTTGGACATGAACCCCTGGGGTTTGTTTGTGGGTTAATTCTCCCAACACCTGCCTGATGGATTTGCCCTTCAAAGGAAGCAAATCTTCCAAAATCCCTTCCTGCAGATCTGTGCTCAGGCTCTGTTGGAGCTGCCCCACGCTCAGAGCCCTCCTGAGCCTTTCCCCACGGATCACTCACACACAGGGTGGGGTTCTGTCCCCAAGGAACCAGATGTTTCCATCCAGGGCTGCCTCCCCTGAAGCTGCCTCTGCCTTATGCTGTAAATTCCATCCAATCAGCCCCAACGTGGTTATTTATACAGTGGGTGGGTAAATACACCATGACTTCCATGCAAACATTCCAGATCCCCAGAGATTCAGGCCCCCTAAAGAAAACATTATTCTATGTCAGTGGCACTTAAGCACCAATTTGGGGGATTTTTCATAAACAGAGCCTTCCTTGAGGGCAGAATTATTGATTTACTTCTGACCCAGCCCAGTGCCAGCATCACGAGCAGCAAAGGCTCCTCTCAAATTGGGAACTTCTGCTTTTCCTTTAACTTCATTATCAAAACATTCAGCGCTCTGAAGGCTGTAATAAAGCAGCCTACTTCTGCCAGAGATGAATTCTGTTTATGATCTGAGCCGTGGCTCTGATAATTGAGACCTGAATGCCAGAAAGTCATAAAAAAGTTCCCCGTGGTCATGAAGTTCCCTCTAGTTTGCTTTTCTCGCACTAATAATCTCATCTTTCCCACATTTTTCTCCTGTTAACCACAGCACATCGAATTATCCAGTCCTTGCAAGGAGCCTGAGCAGTCCTTCTGTACCTTATGGGTTGTTAGGGCTGCATTTCATTAAATAATAAAGCAGCACACGGTGTTTACTGGAATAACAACACGTTGTACAGGCTGAGATAAGCTGCT
This sequence comes from Nicator chloris, assembly GCA_013400495.1. NCBI lineage: Eukaryota > Metazoa > Chordata > Aves > Passeriformes > Pycnonotidae > Nicator > Nicator chloris. The sequence goes on along the minus strand of WAAE01011147.1, from coordinate 29,523 downwards.
GTCAGGAAGTGTCTATAAAGCACAGGCAGTTCCAGGGAATTCTTTATGTTTCTGGCTGTCCTGGTTTGGGAAGACAGGTGTCTGCTGAGGAAGGCAGGAGCCTCCCTTGGAATGGAGAATGGAAGCCCCCTCCCTCTGAATTATTATAATTTTGAAATTAAGGGGCTCTCAAGCAAAGATGTGGGAATGGGAATAACAGTTCTTTACCAGGAAAATTAAAAGCTCTAGTGGTAGGAGCTGTCTTGGTTTGGAAAGACAGGTGTCTGCTGAGGAAGGCAGGAGCCTCCTTTGGAACGGAGAATGTAAACCCCCTCCCTCTGAATTATTATAATTTTGAAATTAAGGGGCTCTCAGACAAAGATGTGGGAATAGAAATAACAGTTCTTTACCAGGAATATTAAAATAAAAATGCAGTAGTGGAAAAAAACCCCAAAAATAATAATTTAAAAACAAACAAACAAAAACAAAAAAACCAAAACAACCCAAAACTAAAAAAAACCCCACAAAACAAAAACAAAAAAAAACCCCACCCAACCAAACAAAAAACCAACCCCTGGCAGAGTGAGAGCACAGCCTGAGCCCTGTTGGGCAGGGTGTTGGAGCAGCCCAGCCCAGCCCTCCTGCAGGGACAGAGGTGGCTCTGGGGCAGCAATGATCCTGGAGCAGGGTGCAGTTTCCTCGGAAGGTGCAGTGGTGCTGAGCTGGCTCTGCTTCCTCTGGGAATGCCGTGCAAACAGGCTGTGCTGCACTTGGGACTCTCAGCTTTGATGCAGGCAGGAATGCTGGGCTCCTGGCCTGGCTGCAGCATCTCCCAGTGGGATGCTGGAATTTGCTCAGCCCTGCAGGGAGCCTGGATGGCCCCTGGGCAGCAGATCCCCTGGAGGGAGGGTGGGTGGTGGGAGAGGTAAAGAGCCCTGCCCGGGCTGGTTGAACAGCTGGGGACAGAGCACACACTGCTGGTGCACCTGGCAGGGCAGCCCAGGACAGTGACACTGTTGGTGGAATTTCAATTCTGCATCCTGCGAGAAGAGCTCGTGGTGCTCGTGTGGCCCTGAGGCAGCACCCGAGGGCAGCACCATCCTGCCTGGTGCTCTCCCTCCTTTGTGCTGCTCAGCCCTGCTGTGCAAGGGGCTTCTCCACATAAACCAGCCCAGAATTTAAAGAAAACAAAGCCCAGGAAGCTGTGAAAGTGGAATAATAAAAACTCAGGGAAAGGTCTGGAAGGGCTAAACTGCTGTTGGTGAATGGTGAACGAAGCAGACCCTGCAGTGAGATTAATTCAAGTTTTTCAGCAGAAATTCATCCCACAAGCAGCACAAAATTGGGGTTGAGGTTCAGAAACATGCAGAAAGTTCAACAGCACCAAAAGTCGGGGTAGAACACTCTCAATGCAAGAGTATTGAATCTTTTTTGGGCTGAGCAGAGCCTGGCACAAGTCACAGGGTGTTCCTGTTCCAGCCCCTGCTGGGTGCAGGGGATCACAGTCCTGCTGGGTTATAACCTGGGCCAAATCTCACTTCAGCTGCAGGTTCCCACTGCTCTTTCTGCTGTCTTTATTACTTTTTATGGTGATATTCAAAGGAAGTTTAGCACTGTGCTTCTGTGCCAGGAACTGGGCAAAAAGAGAACAGGAACTGTGTGACAGCACTTTTCTGTCACTCCTCTTGTCCTCTCCCAGGACATTTCCATCCACTCATGGGACCATTTTAGTGCCTAGCATGCTTTTCATACCTCAGAAAACAACAAAACCTGTTGTTTCAGATAAAACTACCCTTTTTCAGATGAAAATACTGCTCCAGGTTGAGGCTCAGAGTATGTTAGTGTCCATTATCTTTGAGATTTGCAGATTTTGGGTAGGGAGGGTAATAAATCATTCCTTTATTTGCTACAGAAACAATTTTCCTCAGAGCCTGGAAAGTTTTATGAGGTGTAGGGGTTTTTTCAGGGACTGGCAGAGGCAGCTGCTGCCTTTTGCCCTGCTGGTGTGGGACTGAAGGTTTTGAGGTGCTTTTCCCCTCCTGCTGCTCTCGAGTGTCACACAAACCCTGCAGCACTCTGATTGTGAGTGACTTCCTGCTCGGTCTAAGACTCTTCTCTCAAGAGGATAAAAGTCTGGAATTTCTCTGAGATTTGCCATTCCCCTCTCCTCCTGCCTTTCCCTGGGCAGCACTGCTTTCCTCAAGCCTCCATTCAGGACAAACCTCACACCATCTATTCTTTTTTTCTTTTTATTTTTTCCCCTCCCGGTATTCCAACCTGTAATCAGCTGGGGTTCTGCTTCAAAGGAGAAAAGGACAGAAACATCAGCTGGTTTCTCTGCTGCCAGGCAGTTTCTGAGGCTGTTTTCTGCTGGTTGCCTGCGTGGTGCCTGGACACCTGTGGCCTTTGGAGGAGCACAGCCTCCTCTAAAGCTGTGCCTCGTGCATCATTTCTGGGATTTTCCTGAGGATGGGGCTCTCAGGGGATTGAAAAATGAGGGGCAAAGTGCATCTCCATCAATCTGCACCCCCAAATGCCCTCTGGACCACGGGGCTGCGTGGAGCCACACGGATTTTTGTGTGCCAATACACAAAAGAGGAACAGCAACAAAAAGGCAGCAGTGATTTGTTCCAGCGTGTGCTGCTCCGTTATCAGCTGATTCCTTCGGAAAATTACCACCAGGGCAGCTTTGCTGACTGGCACATGGATAATGCATGAAGGAGCCATCAAAGTTTAATGCACCCTTGGCAGTGCTCTGTTAATGCACCCTTGGCTGTGACACCAGCTCTGTTTTTGGGTGCCCACACTTTGTCACAGCCCGGGTGACACCCAATTCCACAGGAATCCCACTGAGTGACACAAGGAAAAGAAAAAGGGAGGTGCACATTAGAAGGGGTCTGTACTGGGTGATTTGGGAAGTCTGGACCTCTCCAGTACCTCAGGCAGTGGGGAAGAGAGAGGGAAATGTGGCTGGGAAATTGGGATAAAAAGGAGGCTGAGTCCTCTAAAAACCTGAGAGACCCCATGGGAAATGCTCCATGGCCTCTGTCTTTATTCCAATAAAGTTCCAGCACTCCTCTGTCTCCTGTTTGGACATGAACCCCTGGGGTTTGTTTGTGGGTTGATTTTCCTGACACCTGGCACTGCTCAGACATTTCCTGGCATCCTCCAGAGGTGCTGGGATTTCAGGGAGTGGGGAGGAATGATTGCCATTGAACAAAGTGCTATCAGCACAAAGGGATTCCTTTCCTCGTGTTCCCTCTCCCACCATGACGTGCAAAGTCATTTATGGGTTTTTTTTTGTACAGATTTGTGGAGCCAGAAAACCTCTCTGAGTTGATCCTTACTCCAGGGTTCTTCTCTTCACAATGACAAACACACAGGGAGGGCAGTCCTTGCCCCAAGGAGGTTGGGAATTAAACAGGAATGCAAAAATGAAGGTATTATACACAACAAAAATACATGAACAAAGCCAAGCCTAAATATTTTATGATCAGTGTCTTCTGCCACCACTAGATCATAATTTATCCAGGTTTTTCTTCGTATAAAATTAACAGAGAGTGAATCTGGTTTGGTAAGTGCAGAGAAATGAGTTTGGCAGGAAAAGAGGTGAGGGACAGAAAAGATTGGACTCTATAAAGAAAAGGTTTTCTTCCAATTTACATTTCTGACAGTGGCATTTGCAGAAGCCTGAACACCTTTATTTACAGGTTTGCCTTACAGTTGATTCCCGAAGCCACACATTCCAGGAATTCCTCCACCCACCTCTGGAGAGGGCACACGCTGCAGAGAGAACGTGCAGAAAGTTCAGCTCTGGGATTCCAGAGCTGTGGAAAGCTCTGTGGATTTAGGCACAGCCTCGGGGAGGGCTGGGTTTGCCACAGAACCGAGAGACCCGGGGGTTTGCAGCCCTTTTGGACTGGAGGGCAGCAGCTGGGGGGTTTTACCTGTGAGCTGCAGCTCCAAGGGGGGGAAATGCAGGGAGAAGAAGGGAGGAGGTTGGGAATGTGCAGGGACAGGTCTCACAGCCTGCACTGCTGAGCACTGCTGGATACCCAGGCTGCTCCAGAGGGACATCACGGTTATCTGGGAGCTCTGTTGCTTTCCAAATTCTCACTTCTGGCATAAACTTCAGGGATCAGCCCGAGCTGACTGCCTAAGTTTAGCTGCTCACCCTGCTAAATTAAATTCACTGCGTTCAGCAGCATCCTGAAACATGATGTATGTGTTAGCTCAGCTCAAAAAGAAAAAAAAAAAATATTGACCCAGCAGTATAACATCTCCAACAGGAACTGCAGGCACTGGGATAATTATATTGAGATTTTGAGCCGTGTATTTTTGAACTAAACTAGTCAATGACTTCATAGATTTCCTTACTTTCTTCCCTCCTGCAAAGAATTATGTTCTGCTGCAACTCTCTGTAATGCCAGGCTCCTTTACATTTCCAACCCACGGGAGAGTTCACAGCATTACTAATTTTGCTCCTCCAAGCCAGCAGGTTTTGATTTAATAAGGGCTCACAGCGTTTTTTCCAGCGTGGATTTATTCCAGGGTAATCCAGCAGCTTTTCCAAAGGGGAGCACAGCATTTCCACGGGGCTGGGATGTTCCCTGCCCTCCTGCTGCCCGGGATCCCACTGTGAGCTCGGGGCTTTGCCAGCTCAGAGGGGCTTTGGGGAGCCAGGAGAACTGAATTCCCTTCCTGCTGGTGCCAGGAAGCCCCAGGTCAGCTGCACCTGAGGGGTGATGGCTTTGGGGTCATTCCCAGGAATTCCAGCATTCCCAGGAATTTTGGGTCCATTTCCCATGGATTTGGGGTCATTCCTGGGAATTCTGGGTCCATTTCCCATCTGTTTGATCCGTTTGAGTCATTCCCAGGAATTCCAGCTTTCCCAAGGATTCCAGGTCCATTTCCCATCGATCTGGGATCATTCCTGGGATTTCTGCGTTCATTCCCATCTATTTGGGATCATTCCTGGGAATACGGGATCAATTCCTCATCCATTTGGGATCATTCCTGATGAGAGGGCCCCTGAGGGTGGTTTGGGTGGCACAGATTTCAGAGGAGCATCACGAAATCACCCCTGGGCTAGGCAGGAAGCATCAATAATTGGGGTTTTTTTTTAAATTTCTTGCAGGTGGCTCTGATTCTCCTCACTCCATTCCATCAGCTGGGAATGGGGAGGGAGCTGCCCCACATTTCCAAGGGGTGAAGCTGCTCTGGGTTCCTGGGGGCTGCGTTGGCCTGGGGGGGTTTGAGAACTCCTCTGCTGGCAGGAAAGAACAAGCCTTGGAGGCAGCAGCAGCACAGAACTGCCCATCAGGAGGAGGTCAGGGAGGAAAACAGGAGGACAAAGTGATTCCCTTTGGGAGCAGACCCACCAGCAGGGCCTGAAGGAGGTTTTGGTGGCCACAAACCAAGGGACAACAGCTCTGAAGGCTGCCAAAATATTCCTGGTGCAAGGAGCCAGCAACAGCTCCGTGCTGTGTGAGCTGAGGGAAAGGTGAACACGAAAAAAAAGCTTTTTTCTCCTCTTCCCCACCACCCATAATTCATTTTAAACATTAACCTTTTAGGGAAGTAGAAAACAATCACACATGCTGGAAAGAAAAATTGGTTTGGTCTTTTCTGTAATGGCTTTCTCGGCTCTGAGAAAACGTGAAAGTTAATTTTAAAAACAAAGGCAGAGCAGGGAAGGGCTGGGAGTAAGAGGAACGTGAGATGGGTTTTGTTCCTTCCTTCAGCACTCACTGGGCTGCAGAAGGATCAGCAGCACAAAGCACTTGATTAATGTGAAGAAAACAGGAAACTTTTCCCCATGGGGAGAAGAGTAAACTAAACCTGTGAGGTGACAGAAAGCAGTGATTTCATTTTCAGGTTCCTTTTTACTGAGGTAAGGTTTTTATTGGGGTAAGTAATGGGCACCCTCTTTGCTCTTGGTGCTGTCAGAGCACCTCTCCAGTCATCTTTTGCATATTTAGCAGCAGAAAGGAGGAGAAAAGGGTGGAATTTATAGAAGATGCCATTAATTACTGCTCACCCTTCTGTTCTGATGCCAGAAAGTGATGTATTTGTAAGAGGTGTGCACCACAGGCACAGTAAACAGGCAACAAGCCTGCAACACTCGCAGTGCTGGAAAGAAAATTGTCAGCTAAAAAATCCCCCCACAAACCTGTCAGGAGGAGTTTTATCAGAAGTCGTATAAATTCAGTTTATGACCTTTGTTTATGTCTTTGTTCACTTCCACTGATACGGTCAGGGATTTTTAGTTTAGTCAGGGGAAGCTGTGGCATTCGGGGCTTGGGAGATGCCTGGGAGCGTTAAATGCCATTAGAGGAGCGATCACGGGAGGGAAGAGAAATAGAGGCAGCTGAAATCTGGGCCATGTGTCTTTCAGGAGACAGGAGCTTCATTTAAAATGGGTGGCACGGCTTGAAAGGAAGTGCTGAGCACCTGGCAGTGCTTCTGCAGTTGTGCAGGAGAAAGCCTGAGACTTGTTCAGAATTTTACTGCGGTGATTTGGGCTTGGTTTGCAAAGTCCTGGCTTCGAGGTGTGACCAGGGGCAGGGGGAGAGGTTCCCAAGCAGCAAAGTAATCACAGAATAAGTGCATTTTCCTCCAAAAGATCTGCAATGACTCAGGTGTTTGGTGCTGCACAGGTGATGGAGCCCCTGCTGCTGCCACCTCTGTGGCCTGGGCAGCTCCAATTCCTTGACTTGTGGCAGCAGCCAAAGAATTGGGATGGCTTCCTCATCTTCCTTTGGTTTGGCAAGTCCTGGCTTTGAGGTGTGAGCAGAGGCAGGGGGAGAGGTTCCTGTGTGAGGGAACAAAGTCAGTGCAAAGTAATCACAGAATAAGTGCATTTTCCTCCAAAAGATCTGCAATTACTCAGGTACCTGTTAGGAGCAATTTAAAAGACTCAACCTGGTGCTTTTGGGATGCTCTTGGGGCAGCTCACACACCAAACCAGCAGCCCGAAAAGAAGTTCCACTCTTGCATTTTGTCTTTTACTGCTCCTGCCCTAAGGTTGGGCTGACAACACCCAGGGGCTGCTGCAGAGGAAAAGCAGAGCAGGGTCTGGAGGGAGCCCAGGGACATCAGGGCCTCCTTTGCTCACACCTGGGGAGGCAGCCAGGGCAGGGCCATGGGGAGCAGGCTGAAATCCCTGCCCCTCCAAAGGGCTGCTCATCCTGGGCAGGGAGATTGCACAGCCACAAGCTCCCCTGTGAAGGGAGAGAGAGGGATTTGTCTTTCCAAACAACCTGTGGGTCTGCTGGTAAATCAAATTGGATACTGAGAGATGGAAGAAACAATGGGAAGGACCAGGAATTCCACAGGAATCCCACTGAGTGACACAAGGAAAAGAAAAAGGGAGGTGCACATTAGAAGGGGTCTGTACTGGGTGATTTGGGAAGTCTGGACCTCTCAAGTACCTCAGGCAGTGGGGAAGAGAGAGGGAAATGTGGCTGGGAAATTGGGATAAAAAGGAGGCTGAGTCCTCTAAAAACCTGGGAGACCCGACGGGAAATGCCCCATGGCCTCTGCCTTTATTCCAGTGAAGTTCCAGGCCTCCTCTGTCTCCTGTTTGGCCATGCACCCCTGGGGTTTGTTTGTGGGTTGATTTTCCTGACAGCTGGCACTGCTCAGACATTTCCTGGCATCCTCCAGAGGGGCTGGGATTCCTGTGCTGAGGCTGGGCTGACACCACCCGGGTGCTCCTGAAGGGGAAAAGCAGAGCAGGTTCTGGAGGGCCACAGCACCTCGGGGACACCAGCGACTCCCAAAATTCCACAAAGAAGCAGAACTTCCCACAGAGGCAAGGGGAATCAGTTAAACTATCTGTTTCAGGAGGCAGAAGGTGTTTTTGCCACAGCAGGGAGCTTTCCCCGGAGTTCCAGTTTCATTCTTAGCTGATGGAAATCTCCTTGCCCTCTCGCAGCCCTATTGACAAAGCCTGGCTGGCTGTGCCAGAGGGCTCTGATGGAGCAGGAAAAGGCTCTGAGCATGGAAGGCAGGTGAAATAAATGCAATTTGTGTTTCCCTGCAGTGTTCCTCCTTGCCAATTTGCAGACCTCCTCAGCAAGGTCCTGTGTGGAGCTGGCTGGGATAACTGTGGAGATCTGCTGGAGAACAGGACCATGTGTCGTGCTCAGTGCCTCAAACTCCACGTTAGCTGTGCTCTGGGATAAGCTGCACTGCTTTTTGGTGGGATGAAATCTCTTTTTGCCTAGCAGCTGCCTTTTAGGAGGCTTAATTACGAGAGTTTGCCCCGAAACTCCAGATCTGAGCAGCGTCCCGTGCCAAATCTCCCTGGCAGCTGCTGCCTGTGCTCAGGCAGAGCAGAATTTCCTCAGCCTCTCCCTCCTTGTGCCATCACTCCTCACATTCCTGGTGCTGTGCCCTCTGCAGGCTTGCTCCCTGTTTCACCCAGCACAGTCTTTGTGCTGGCTGGGGGCTGTTTCAGAAGCATTCCCTCCTCTCACCTTGTCAATATTTCCTCCCATCCCGTGGCTCTCTCCGGAGGGGATGCAAGAAACCCAGGAAAAGCCTCGTGCTCGTTCCTTGAAGTGTTCCCATGTGCTGGCTAATTGAAAGGGGAGAGGAAAATCACCCAGTCATTTGATTTGCAGCTGCACTGCAGCAGGACTCCGTTAAAGAGGTGTAGGATGTTCAAAACTCTTGGCTTTTCACAGCCACCACCACGTTGGCTTTCTGCATTTCTAAATCACTCCTGGGCTAGGCAGGAAGCATCAATAATTGGGGTTTTTTTTTTACTTTTCCAGAGGTTTTTTTCCCTCAGGGATTGTGTTCACAAAGCAACAAGGTGAGGGCTAAAAGCTCCCACAGAAGAAAGGCACCGTGCTGGGTTTCTCCTCAATCAGAATATTTTCGTGCAGCTAGGCAGAAGAATTAGATAAAAAAATTGAATCTCTTGCTTGAAGCAGTTAGGCAGGACAAAAGAGTGCCTGCTCCTGAGATTGCTGGAAATGTAGTATTTATTTATTAATCTGAGTGTGAGGGGTGGTGAGTGAGTCCTCCCAGGAGCAGCTCCTCATTTGCCAGCACTTTGGGATCCCTGTGCCACAGATTTTCTGTGGCTGCTGCTCTTTTGGCCTTGCTGTTCTCTCTGTTTACAAACACTGGGAAAAAAAGTAAACACTCATTAAAGAAAAAAAACAACTTCAGGTCATTTTGGGTGTGTTTTAAACTGTAGCTAAGGGTTAAACGGGATTTTTGTTGTCCACATGAAGATGGGGTGAATGCAAGTGGTTCAAATGTAAGAATATTCACATTATTAACTTCAGGTCACTTGAGGGGTCAAACCACACAGAACAAATCTGTGTTAGATTATTTTCCCTGCAGTAAGAGGCTGAAACATTTACCTCAGACCTGCATTTGATCCAGGTTACCCTTAATTAATCCATCAGAGCTGATTTGCTGGGATTTTCCCAGGAAAGAAGCAATAAAAGTGTTTGTCCATCACCTGAATCAGGTACCAGACAAGAGATTTCAAACCAGGCCACCAAACCCTCAAGTTTTAGGTTTCCCTGATGTTTCCAATTCAAAGTTTGTTGTTTTTTTTTTTCCCCACGGCAGTGGAGCTCTGGCTGTGATATTTCTCCTTTCTGCATTGTCAAACCTGATTTCCAAGCACCATAAACCAGAGTGCCCCTGTTTCTAAACCCACTGTTCCAAATGGATCTCTGCAGGAAGCACTGCAGCAAATACCTGTCTGCCCTTAAAAACAAAATTATCAGCCTGTATCTGAGGAATGGGCTAAGGAACAAGGAACTATTGAAAATCCCCTTCTCAATAGAGGAAGGGAAGGAGAAAAGCAACATTTTCTAGCAGCAAACAAGGAAAGAAGGTCAAGACTCCTGAATTCTGTGTAAAAAACCTTTGGAACATCTGGGAAAAAACCTGGTATCCACCTTGAGGATGTTACCATGGGAGGATATTTTCACATATGAAATATATATTCTTCATATGTGAAAATATTTCAGATAAATTCATAAAAATTTCATCTATTTTTCAACAGTTCAACGCTGAACTGTTGTCTGGAATTGTGCAATTTTGGGGGGGGAAATGTGGAATTTTTAAACATTCTGTTAAAATTCATGTTCCCAGAATACCCCAGTGCAGGGAAATGTCACAGCCTGACCAAGCACAGCACTAATCCTGGCACTGGCCCACTCTAAGTGTGGTTTTATTCAAGGTGCCCCTGAATTCTCCTGCCTTGGGAATTCACAGCAAATTGTGATGTGTTATTGTGGAATAACACATCACACTTCAGGAAGGTAAAAATCTCTCGAGGTTTTTGTCTCAAAAAGCAAAAACAAACAAACAACCCACAAAAAAAGCAAATCTAAGCAAATTTACAGCAAGTTTAAACAAAACTCCTTACCTGAAAACTGAGGAAATCACAGCTCTGTGATCACTTTTGTGGTGAATTTTGAAGCTGCACAACGAAAAGCAGGATTCATCCTGAATTTTTGATGAGCTCTAATGGATGGACAAAGTGTTATCAGCTGTGCTGTGGGGACAAGGGCAAAAGGAAAAGTGGGATGAAAGGAGAGGAGGGATCAGCTGAGCTGCTCTCCAAGCAGAGAATCCATCTCAGAAATGCAGCTCAACACTTCAGAGCATCCCTTTTCCACACTCAGGAAATCTGACAGATCCCCAGCTGCTTTATTTCCCCAGCTTTCAAATTTCTTATGAATTAGAGCTCTCTTCTTCAGGGCCTCCACTCCATCACAACGTGAAACCTGGTTTTAAAAAAAACAAAACACAGAACATCTCTGCCTTTAAATAAACCCCAAAAACAAAACAAAACCAAACAAGCACAAAACCTAAACAAATAAATTCAAAGAACCAATATTTGAAGCAAACAAACAAACACCTTCCTGCCTCAAAAGAAGAGAGGCTGGATCAATAAAGGGTGGCACTTCCACACCTCACTGACTTCAGGAAAAACAGAAATAAGTTTTGCTACCTGTAAAAGTGAACATCCCAGTCTTTCTGGGGGATGCACCTCAGCTTTTAAAAACTCCCTGCGACTTTGCTTTGAGGAAGCTGGGGATTCCATGAGGCAAAGGCTCTCCTTGGAGCACCCAAGGAATTCCTCTTTGCACGGGAAGAGGCAGAGCAGCAGATGGTGCCTCTGAGCACAGGGTGGAAAGCAGCTGCTTCCCTGCTTATTTATTTCTTGGCTGGCACAGGCAACGGCTTTGGATGGAGGGAGAGGTGTAGAAAGGGATGTGCTGAAGGGTTTTTTTGTCCTAATTCTGTTCAAGAGGAGCTCAAAGGTGTGCTCTAAGCTGTTTAAGGGGATTTTAGCAGGAACATTGATGCAGTGATGAACAAGATAAAGGCACTTTGCTGTCCCTGGTGGGATGGACCTCCTGATGCCTTTTGGGACTACCTAAAAACAGAGGCCAGACAGAATTCAGAGAATAAAAAGCAGTTCTGTTTATGGAAGGCCCTTCAGGTACATTCAGGCACACAAAGCCCCCCAGGGGCTGCACCCAAAATGGACAATGGTCACGGGTTTGCACACTTTGATCACTTTGGGCCATTTGCACATTGGGGCTTCATCTCCCAATTACAGCTCCAGCTAATGAAGTCATTTAGCCCAAGTTTGCTGCCCCAGCTCACTTTTGTTTCCATCTCTCAGGCCTGAGGCAGTGAGGGCTCCTTGATTGCCAGGCCTGGAGAGGAATTGTTGTGTCTGAGCCCAATGGGGAAGCAGCAGCTCCCACTGTGTGTGGGGTTTGGAGTTACACACTAAAGAACTGCAGGGTTACAAATGGATGGAAAATAGAAAAGCTGAAATCCTGAGGCATCACTACAAAGGGAACATGAAGGGAAATTTAAACTGGGGCTCCTGGGAAGGAAAGAGCTGAAGGAGAAGGACAAGAACGAGGAGTTTGCCACTTGCAGACCAGCTGGGAATGGGATCAAAGGAGCCATCAGAGCAGTGACTGAGCAGCAGCCAGGGCAGGACCTGCTCAGGGACCTCAGGCAGGTGCAGGGGGCAGTTCAGGAGCTCAGGCTGCTGCTCATCATCTTCCCTTGGCATTTCTCCCCCTCCCTGGTGCTCCAGGCTGGGCTGGCATCCCCCAATGAGCTGGGCAGCTCCAGCACAGCCCTGCAGCCCCTCCTTGGCTCTGCCAGCTCCTCTTTTTGCCTCTCCCCAAAGGATTTCTGCCCCAAGCTGGAATCTTTAGCAGAAGAAGGCTCAGCATTCTGGGGTGTGCTTAGCTCAGAGACACCTGAGGAGCCTCGTGGATGGCACAGAGCTGCAGGAACCAAATTAAAGATTTTCCTGAGCTTACACCTCCCAGTCAGTTCAGGAGCAGCCTCAGCACAGGCAGACCACCCCTGCTGGCTCCTTGGCACCACAGGGAGCCCGCCCAGTCCCCACATCTGTGGGCAGGCAGGGCCAGCCCATCCCCTCCTTCCCTCCCTTACCCCATCCCAGCTGCAGCCAAGGCTTCACTGGAGGCAGTGAAAGAGGCTTTTATTGACTTGCAGGTACAAAAAACACACAAAGGAAACGCTTCCAGCAGCAAAACTGGAGCCCCTCGTTCACCCCCAAGCAGCCACCACCAGCACCGTGTGTTTGTGACATTACTGGGTTTATAATCCATTAATTTAGGTTGGTCATGCTGATGCTGCTCATACTCCTCTTGGAGCATTAAGCAGAGCAAGTTATTCCAACCAGGGGAGAGGAAATGAAATGAGGACAGGGAGCACCAGGAAGATACAAAGCTGCACCTGTGCAGGGTTTCCAAAAGGAGCTTTTGCAGAGCAGAGCCAAACAATGCTCACGAGTGCCTGCTGAGGGAACAGAGCCACTCCATGTCCCTGCCCAGCCCTTCCAGGGGGACGGCCTCCTGTGCTCCACACAGGGTGTGACAGCCAGGAACATCCAGCAGCTTAAAGGTGACAAAAATCACATCCTCTCGTTGGATACAAGAAATACTTTCTTCACCAGTCTTTTTTTTCCCTTCTTTGCAGGTGTCACACCGGGCACTGCATCCTTTGCCAGCACACAGGGGCCTCACTCTTGGCTGCTGACTGCACCAGGCTTGGCTCGAGGCTTTTCTTCTGGGGTCTTGAGGTTCTGCAGCCACCTGCAGAGAGCACACTGCCGTGGCCTGCACGCCCTGGCCTGGGCTCTCTGCTGTGACCCTGAGCTGCTTTCCAGTGTCCCCACGTGCCCTGCAGGCTGCAGAGGCAAGTCCCTTGTTGTCACCTCTCTGTGCCCTCTGGCTGGCCCAGCTCCTGCAGCTCTTCCCCGAGCAGGGCCACGAGTTTTTCCATCTGGATTTATGGCAGGGGGGTTGTCCCCAGCCTCCCCAGGCTGCTGCAGCTCTGAGCTCCTCACCATTCCCTGGGCCACAGGTGGGGAACACGAGGACATTTCCCTCTTCCTTCCTTGCTCTTGGCCATGCAGCCCTGCAGCAGCACCACCCTGGGGTTTCTCCTTCTCAGGGGGGCTCACGCTGCCCCAAAAGCCCCCAGCCTGGGCTGTGGGGACATTGGGGACATCAGGCACAGCTGTTCTCTCCTCTGCTGGCAGCCTTTCAAACCTCCTGAACCTCCTGCACCAGTACCTCCTGTGACTGAGCTCGTTCCCCATGGTCCAGGTGTGCAGAGCTAATCCTGCTGCCAGCCTCCTCCAGGGAATCCCCAGGCCCTGGGCACCAACAGAGCCTTGAGGAGCAGACACAGATCCTCAATCCAGCCTTGCTGAGCTGCCACACCACTCCTGTGCCACCTGCAAGAGAGGAAAAACCCAACAGAGCCCACTCAGCCCTGTGTCAGAGCAGAAAATGCCCTTTCAAAATGAGGAGCAGACTCCCATTTGATTTCTTTTATTTCAGAGCAGAAAGTGCCCCTCTAAATTCAAAACCAAACTCCCATTTCATTTCAGAGTTGCAGGCTTTATTGTTTTTAAGTCAGTCTTAGCACAAGGAGCAGCCTTTTGATGTCACTGAGAGAATTTAGGAATGCTAAATCCCTTTAGGAACCCTAAAGTCCCTCCCCAGGACTCTCAGCCCACACTACACTTGACAGTTATTCGTTTACATTCCCAGAGTCAATACTGTTTGGGTCTCCTCTTGTTTCCTAAGCCATTTATTAATTCCCCAAAGAAGCTCACATGTAGCCAGGGAAGCCATTCATGGGCCTGGTAAGATATGGAAGGGAGGAGAAAGAAAAGAAAAATATCTCCTTGCTGAGAGGAGAGAAATCCATGGATTTCAGGCCCTTGGGTCATTATTTTCCCACTCACTTTTTAGAAACCACAGCAATGCCACTGCTTCAAACTCCAACGTTAAAGAGGGGCAGCACATTCCGAATGCAGAGAAACATTTCCCTCAGGTTCTGTTTGTGAAGGGCTTTTTTCCAAGTGCAGCCCTGCCAGGAAACAGAGCAGCACTTCCCAGGGAAAGAGCAGGGGAAGGTGTGTGGAAAAGGGGAAGGGGGACCTGCCCTCAGCCCCATCCATTCCCTCTGGAACCTGCCATGCAGGCTGCTAGAAAGAGGCAGGCACAAGTTAAAACCCTCACCATTAAGCAGGATAAAAGTGCCCTGCTTCCAGCAGGGAAACCACAAAGCAAACATGACTGGAACCATTCACTTGCAGCACCTCAGCCTTCAGGCTCAGGGTGATAAAGTTCTGCTCCTAAGTAGGGCAGCCAGCAGCTGCAACCCATTTCCCCAGCAGTCCCACACCCCCAGCTCCCTGCCAGCCTGTTCCACTCCAAATCCTGGGCCACTTTTTGTCACTAAATATTTCAAGTGGGACACAAGTGCCCCACGACATGATCTGATTACAGCTGGGGCTGCAGGGAGCTCAAGCAGCACAGCCCAGAGTGAGGGGAGCAGCAGAAAAGCAGATCTATAATTTAGGAATTACAGTTTTTAAAGCAGAGCTAATGGATCCAGAGCAGTTTTGCTGCAGTTTGAGCTGCTTTTATGGGTAGAATCTGTAAAAATGTGTGATGCCATGGTGGTTAGGCACTCACTTATAAGACTACATGAACTTAATCACTTAAAACTACAGAGTAGTGAGAAAGGAAAAGCAAGAAAAATGAACTCATCCACTTCTACTGAGGGAGAAAAACCAAAATGAAATGAGAGATGCTCTTTGATACCAAAGCTGCAAAGAAGACAGGTAACAAATAAATGAATGTTTTGTAAGCAATTGCTGCATTAGCAGCAAGGATTTTGTGTAAATGAATACAGCCAGGAAATGTTTCATGGCATTTTGGTAGTGCAGTAAAATGCCAGGAGAGGAAAGGGAAATAATAACTTATTTCCTGTTACACTTCTCTTTATTTGTCATCACTGCAAAAACAGCTCAAAAACATGACAAAAGGCAGAGTCTACTGCTGCTGTCTCCAAAGAGAGTTTGTTTATGAAGATATAGATATTTAGCACCCTAAGATATCAGTTAGTTTTTATAATAATAAATTTTTATAATAAATTTTAAATAATTTTAAAATAATTTCCCCTTCCTCATTTGACCATTTCATGCTGCGAACATTTCATTTTCAGTCCCATCTTGCCACCAGCAGAATTTTGTTCAAAGCCACAGACACGAGAAAGCATAACTACAGCTTTGCTGAAACCCTGAAGGCAGAGCTCTCCCTCGCTAGAGAAGTGAAACAAAACCCCCCAAAATGAAGTGCAAAAATCCCTCCTTCCCAAAATAAACCCCAAATTTGTGTCATGCAGTGCCCACACTCACTTGCAGAGGAAATGCCTCCAAAAAGTTCCCAGCAGAGCTTAGGCAGGAGCACCTGGACCTTAAATAGGGCAGGGCAGCACCACTGAATTGCTCCCACCCAAACCTAAGGATTTAATTAATTACTGATCCCTCACACAGCTGCCTGAAAGATTGGGAACTGTCCTTGCTCCGTGTTTATGGACCAGCATGTGAAGTTTCACATCAGAGGGTTCTGTGTGTTTCGATATTATTTTCTTTTTTGTCCCTGATGTGTTTACACAGAGCTGAAGGGAAATGTTTTAGGGTTTCTCTTTAGGTATTTACATCAAACTGAAGGGAAATGTTTTAGGGTTTCTCTTTAGGTATTTACACAGGGATGAAGGGAAATGTTGTGGGGTCTCTTTAGGTATTTACACAGAGTTGAAGGGAAATGTTTTAGGGTTTCTCTTTAGGTATCTACACAGGGATGAAGGGAAATGTTGTGGGGTCTCACTGAAGTATTTACACAGAGCTGAAGGGAAATGTTGTGGGGTCTCTTTAGGTATTTACACCAAACTGAAGGGAAATGTTTTAGGGTTTCTCTTTAGGTATTTACACAGAGTTGAAGGGAAATGTTGTGGGGTCTCTCTCTCTGCGCAGTGACAGGATGGAGAGGCTTCTGCCAAGAAAGGGACAAGGGGGGTGGCTCCAAACTGCCAGAGAACAGTTTAGAGGGGGGATTTAGGAAGCAATCCTTCCCTGTGAGGGTGGGGAGACCCTGGCACAGAGAAGCTGTGGCTGCCCCATCCCTGGAAGTGTCCAAGGCCAGGCTGGACAGGGCTTGGAGCACCCTGGGGTTGTGGAANCCTGTGAGGTGCTGCAGGCCCAGAACATCCTCCCCATGCCCAGGAACACCTTTGGGTCCTTTCCACCTCCTGTGAGGTGCTGCAGGCACAGAACATCCTCCACATGCCCAGGAACAGCTCTTGAGTCCTTTCCATGTCCTGTGAGGTGCTGCAGGCACAGAACATCCTCCCCATGCCCAGGAACAGCTTTGGGTCCTTTCCACCTCCTGTGAGGTGCTGCAGGCACCTGGCAGCAAAGGAGGCAGAGCTGGGGGGGATTGGTGATCGTGTTTTCTCTCTCTCTCTCAGGAAAGGTGCTTTGAGTGGCTTTGGTTTCAGAAGTCTCCTGACTTGCACGTCATGGTTGGGTCTGGTTGTCAGATCACTGCAGATTTTGGGAGTTTTCATCCCTTGGGTGTTGTGGAGAGAGCAGAGTGTGAGGGAGGAAGGGAATTGTTGTGCTCCTGAAAGCCAGGCAGGGATCCAGCAACCAAAGCAATGCAGAATTGTTTCCTATTGAACAAGAATGTTGAATATAAGAGTTGCTGCTCTGGAAAAGGAAGGGTTTCGTTTTTGACCAGCTGCTCTCAGAACTTTTTATTTAGTTGTGTAAGAGTTCAGGAGAAATAGATTTACTGTGATGAGGAGGGTGATTATTTATAAAGGTGCTTCAAAGAAGAGAAACACTGGAGTTCCTGACAGCTCCTAAACACTCCTGAGGTTTTCGTTTCTCAAGTGTAACCAATTCCTTTTTTTAAGGTTTCCTGCTGAACCATGGGAAGTTTAATTACAAAAGTTCAAAGCGAGGATTCCTGGCAACAGGAGCTACGATTTCCCAAACGCCAAAAAATGAGATTGCACTCCAAGACAGTTGAGTGTGTGACTCGGTGATGCAGCTTTAGGCTCATTTGCAGTGATTCAGCTCGGATTTCAGCAAGGAATTTGCTGCTTATCATCTTAAGAGGGCAGCCTGGAGCCTGGGAACAGCGCTGGGTTAGAGCCACACCACTGTTTTTATGCACTGTCCATAAATCCTCCCATTAGCACTTGCCTGGAAAGACCAGCCAGGGCAGGAAAAGGTGGAATTTGCCTCCACTGGTCAGTGACAGAGTTTGGAGGAGTCAGGGCTGGGTGGTGCAAGAGTTCTGCTGCTGCAGGATGGGCTTTCCCTGCTCTAGGGCAGGAATGGGAGTTTAAAAGCATCGAAGTGCTTTCAGACCTAAGCCCTGCTCTAAACGAGTCACATTTGGAAGTTCAGCCTTTCATCTTTAGTTTTATCAGGGTCTAAGCACAGTGAGCCCAGTTGGTGTCCCAAGGAAATCACCAGGAGAGGAGCAGCTTTCATTCTGAGGCCACTGGGATCAAGATTCAGCATTTCACCAGAAACTTCACAGCCTGAAAAGGGCAAAACCATCAGTTCTGGCATTGGGGTCAATGCAAATATCAGAAATGAGGCAGAGCCTCCTCTGACAAAGGTATTTAAAGGCATTGAAATTGCCAAAGCCAAACCTCCCCCGTGTGTAATTTGGGGTAGGTCAGACAAGGACAGTGCAAACCAGGAGAAAATGAGGGCAAAGCTCAGCTTTACAGAACCTGGGCTTTACAGAACTCAGGGCACATCTGAGAACCCCAGATGAACGTGATGACAACAAAAAAGCAGCAGAACAGGAATATTGTAAGAGGAATTTTAGCTGATTTTTTTTTTCTTATTTACCAAGGAACTTTTTACATTGCAAACACTCAGATTGGTGAAATTGAAGTCAGGGCACTGCAAAAACTTCTTTGCCAAAATTCCTGCAGCATGGCATGTGGTGGAAGATTATTCCATGACTTTTTCTGAGACAGGAAGAAAAAAAATCCCTCCTTTTCCAGAGCATGAGAGAATGTCCTTGATTCAGATTGCAGCTTTGTTAATTAAACACCGAAATTCCAGCAAAGCTGAGGAGCTGCACAGAAACACTTTTGTTCCTGTAATTTGGTGATCACCTGGCAGGTGTTTTGGGGTGGTGTTTTGGAGGGTGTGAGACTCCAGCCTGCAGAATTATTCTGCATGATTCCTCTTGGGGTGGAAATTGATCCCTGTCACCCATCTCAGTGTGGTACCAACAGTGCCAGGTAATTGTGTATTTATTGTCACTCTTAATTAGCCCCACACCTTCAGCCACAGGGAGAAGGAGATCCATAATTTTAACAGGATTCCATGAATTCTGAGATGCTTTTACTGAATCACAAGCACAAAACACAATTGCAGGGGTTGATCTGAACAGCTACGAGAGAGGCAGAGCGATGCACAGAGGGTTCTGCTGCTCTCTGCTTCTTTTCCCATGATTTCCTCTGCACTCTCCTGGCAAGGAGGAGCTGCCAACCCACTGATTTGTAAATCTAAATTCCATGCAACGAGGACACAACCTCCAGCCTAAGAGCAGAGCTTTGCCAGGGGCAGCCAAACCCAGAACCAGCTGATGCAGGGGCCTTGGGGATGGTGAGGAGCAGCCAAGGGCAAGGAACATCCTCTGAGTTATTTCAGGCAGGGCAGATGAGACATTTCCATGGGCAGGCTCTCAATCAGATTGGGGCATAGGGAAAAAAAATAAAAATTAAGCAAGTCTGGCTTAAGTGGAGAGGTTTGGAGTGTGGCAGCCTGGTCCTTGGAGCCACAGGAAACCTTTCTAAGGGTACACCAAACTCCTGATGTGATTAAGCACTTAAAGACAATAAAACCAATCATCCCTTAAATAGAAGTGTTGCTCTCAACATCCTCATCCCCACCTTGCCTTTAACCATCATTTCTTGCCTCCTGTGAGCAGAGTCAGTGATGGTGCACACAGGAGCACCAGAGCTGGAAATGCTTTCCTTAGGGAGGATCTTGCTCTCCTTCACGTTGGAGTTTTCCAGCTGCCTAACACAATTTTTTCCCTTTTCAATCTGTTTTTAAACCCCCATGAGTTCTAGCAGAATGATGTGGTGCAAAAGCCTTTTGCTTGAAAGAAATGAGGCTGTCTTATTTTCCTGATTGCCTTCAGCACCACATCATTCCTAAATTCAGTGAGTGCCATCAGTCAGGTTTGATGGGAAAACTCCCCTCCCTTTAGCACTGTGTAATTAGAGATGAGCATTGGATATGCAGGTGCCAGAAATTCATTGATTATTTGCAGCAAAATGACCACAAGCAGATTTTTTGTTGTTTACAGCTCCTTCCACCCAGCACAAACCATAAAGCAAATGCCAAGTTCTGTAAAGCCAAATTCTGCAAAGCAAATGCTCTAAATGTGTCACATTTGGAAGTTCAGCCTTTCATCTTTAGTTTTATCAGGGTCTAAGCACAGTGAGCCCAGTTGGTGTCCCAAGGAAATCACCAGGAGAGGAGCAGCTTTCATTCTGAGGCCACTGGGATCAAGATTCAGCATTTCACCAGAAACTTCACAGCCTGAAAAGGGCAAAACCATCAGTTCTGGCATTGGGGTCAATGCAAATATCAGAAATGAATTACCAGAGTGTCAATAACCCAACATTTCACAGCAGTCAGCATTAAAATGCACCCATTTATTGATTCCAATGGCAACACACATCACAAAATCCATTTCCAACAGTGGTGACAGTCAGAGGGGTGAGCAGACAAGTGTAATTAATAAATCTGGTTTGTTAGACATCACTTAACCCTGTGCAGCCACACACAGGGAGATAACCACGGAGAGCACAGCCCTAGCCAGGGTATAAATACATCAATAAATACATCAATACATTTTTGTACCAAGAAACAGCCCATGCCCACACTACTCCCCGTGCCAGCAGAGAGGGAAGGAGGGCAGTGCCACCTGCAGAAGACAACACACAAATTTTAAGTTTAGCGTCTTAGTTTTAAGTTTCTCAAAGCAGGTTCTGCCACCACCACCCTGATTTCTGGGTCCTTGAGGGCACAAGCAGCCTTTGGCAGCCCTCCCTGGCAGGATGGAGGAGCAGAGCCAGCTCTGGCTGCAGACAAACCCTCCGTGTGCTCTGTGGTCACAGCTCCAGGTTCCACAGGCTCTTTCAGTGCTCCTCTGCCTTTCCCTCACTGCTAACTTTGGTCTCCTCCTCCTCCTGGGTTCCTGGCAGGCAGGCTGGGGTCTCCTCTGATGTCTGCCCATCACCAGTGGCCTCAGCCACCTCTTCAGCTCGCTCTGCTTCCCCAGCAGCTCCTGCCACACCCTCAGGAACAGCAATCTCACCTTGTCCCAGCTGGAGATCAGGTGGGGCTTTCATTTCTTCTCCACCCTGCTCTTGTGCAGCTCTCTGCCCGTTTGTGACGTCCTCTCCTGGCTCTGCAGCCTCCAGGGGCAGCTCTGGCTCCTCCAGAGGACACGAAGCAGCCGTGGTGTCACCTGCCTTGTGCAGGGGCACTTCCCAAAGAGCCTTCCCAGCCCCAGCCTCCTGCTCTGCCCCGCTCAGCTCGGGCTTTGCAGCAGCCTGACCCTGGCCAGGCTCCCCACGGCCACCTGCAGACACGTGGACATCGACCTGCACCGTGGTCTGGGGGAGAGGTGTCACCCCCTGGTCCCCAGGGGGATGCACAACAGCTTCAGCCTCGCTGCTCTCCTGGGGACTGGGGGATCCTTGTGCCTCTGCAGTGAGGTCCTGCTGTTCTGGCAGCTTGGGGTGAGGTTTGGGCTCTGCAGCGAGGTCCTGGTGTTCTGGCAGCCCTGGGTGAGGTTTGGCCTCTCCAGTGAGGTCCTGGTGTTCTGGCAGCCCTGGGTGAGGTTTGGGCTCTGCAGTGAGGTCCTGGTGTTCCAGCAGCCCTGGGTGAGGTTTGGCCTCTGCAGTGAGGTCCTGGTGTTCTGGCAGCCCTGGGTGAGGTTTGGGCTCTCCAGTGAGGTCCTGCTGTTCCAGCAGCCCTGGGTGAGGTTTGTCCTGGGGCTGCTGGCACAGCTCAGCCCCTGCTGTGTCTGCAGCAGGGCCCGAGGCCTCGCTGTGCCACGCCCTTGGAGAGGCACCCGAGCCTCCTTCCTCCGCTCCAAGCTCACTTCCAGAAGCTTCCAGCACGGCGGCAGGAGGCTGGGAGGCTCGGGGAGCCCTCCCGATGCGTGCGGAGTGGACGTGGCTGTCCCCAGTCCAGGTGGCCGCGTCGCAGCACGCCCGGGCTGCCCTCCTGCCCTTGGCCCTGTAAGCCACCCTGGGGAACACACAGGGCCTCCTCTTCTTCCCAAAAACGCCTCCCATGGCCACGGGAGAACACAGGAGCTCCAAGGGCTTCTCTCCTGACAGGCTGCAAGGGCTGAGGAGGAGCAGGGAGCGCTGGCTCTGGAGGAGGAAGGGGCTTCACGCCTGCAAGAAATGGATATTTATTAGCCCAGGCTCATTAGGGTGAGTTAATTACCCAATTCTCACCCAGCAGCAGCTCAGGGATCACAGGAATGAGCCGAACAGGTGGAATTGCACCTGGTGGGGTCAGGGGAGACACGGAGATGTTTAAGAAATAACAGTCTGAAAAGAAGGAAAAAGAGGGAAACAGAGACCTTTTTAAAGAAATCACAGTCGGAAAAGAAGGAAAAAGAGAGAACCAGAGACCTTTTTTAATAAATAACAGTCTGAAAAGAAGGAAAAAGAGGGAAACAGAGACCTTTTTAAAGAAATCACAGTCGGAAAAGAAGGAAAAAGAGGGAAACAGAGACCTTTTTTAATAAATAACAGTCGGAAAAGAAGGAAAAAGAGGGAAACAGAGACCTTTTTAAAGAAATCACAGTCGGAAAAGAAGGAAAAAGAGGGAAACAGAGACCTTTTTTAATAAATCACAGTCGGAAAAGAAGGAAAGAAGAGACAATTTGTCAGTCAAAGCAGAGCACTCTGGAAAAACAGTGGCAGGTCTCAGGAGCCACTCCTCACTCCAGTCAGGGAAATGTTTAGACTTCCAGTAATAGATGGGGGCAGGAGGGAAGAGAAGTGAGGCAGGCAGGAAAAAAATTACAGATAAATTTAAAATTCACAGCACACAGCAGGGTTTATTCCTGAATGATAACATTAGGAGAGGACTGCAAGAGGCACAAGCAAACGAAAAGGTAAAATAACAACTCCCACCACAAAGCTAATCTAAGGGCTGAGAAGCAAGGTCAGCCTTAAACACTGAAATGAGCTAAAGGCAACAAAATTAGTGGTGCTCAAAGAGGCCCAGACTGGAAAAATGTGCAGGAATTGAAGCAAGGAACCCATCCCATAAAAACCAGAGAGTGAGAGAGCTGACAGAGCAGCCCCTGCTCACCTCCACAGCCCCACTGCAGATCCCTCACCTGGCTGGCAAAACCTCACCTGGCCTTAAATAGGAGGGGAGGCTCACACTCAACCCCTTCCCCCCTTGGCTCCCAACCTCAGTTCCAGCAGTTCCTGACTCTATTTTCTGTTTTCCCAGGCATTCCCCAGCTGTTGGGAACAGGGTGTGGCCGTGCTCCTGGGTGCAGCTGATGGGTGATCAACTTCATTTTGATAATTGCCATTGAATGTTGAAAATAAAGCTCCAGGTTTGCACAGAGCAGCCGTGGGCAAGACAAACTGACCTCTGGTGATGCCAAGGGGCAGAAAAACCAGGCTGGGTTTGTGTCTAACTCACAAATGATAACAGTGGCGTTGTAATCTCCCGTTTTATTTGATATTGAGCAGTTAGAGGTGAAAAATTTCCCCCTTTGCCACTTGTGTGCTGTCTTCAGCTGGCTGAGTGGTGCAATTAGCAGTTTTACAGTGGCTGCAGATGATTTGGAGATCCCAGGCACGGCTGATCAGCCTCTGCTGGCTCTGACATCCCCCAGCCCTGCTCGTGTTTGCTGGCTGGGAGGGAGCTCTGGCCTGGAATTGGTCACACGGGCAAAACAAAAAAGCAAATATCCACTAAAAACAAACTCATCCCAGCCAGGAGCGGGAAGGCAGAGCCTGGATACCCACTGCCAGCAGCGCCAGTGCTGTGGAATGAAAACAAAATTCAAAATGGGTGGGTTCCAGGCTTCTTTTATTTACATAAAACCCCCTCAAATCTACAATTTTGGACGCCAGCTCCGGTTCAGTATCCTAAACTTTGCCGAGCTCCAGTGGCTCCCTGAGAGCAGAGAACAAAGGAGGAGCATTTGGCCAGGGAAAGACGTGTGTGCAGCCAGAGCTGGCACCAGAAGAGGACAATGTCCCCCTCCTGCCTTCTGATGTGCTCCAACATCTGCTGTGCACGATAACGGGCAGGGCTCTGTGTCTGGGTGGCACTGCAATGTCACAGTGCCACGGCTGGCAGGGCCTCACGCTGAGTCTGGTGTGCTTTTACAGCTTTTCAAAGCCTTTTTTTTAATATATCCTTCTCTTTAGGCTTCAGTGGAACTGAAATTCAGAGGCAGGTCAGGATTTCTTTGACTGTTGTGAACTTGTCTGAAGCAATCCGTGGTTTTCACGTGTGGCAGACACAGGTGGCAGCGTGTGCAGAGTGTCACACGGCAGTGGCTGAGAGCCCTGGTGGCTTTGGGGGCATTGATGCTTTGCAGAACAACACAGCTGGGAGGAAATTGCATCCCCAGCTGCTCCTGCCTGGGGGAATGTCAGGCACTGCAGCACAGGGAGCTTGGCAAGTGGGTTTCCAAGTGCTGCAGGGATTTGTTTCAGTTTCCTGTGCAATGGGAAGATGCTCAGCCATCAGCTCATCACGAGGTGGTTGGAACATTTCTGACATTTCAAATGGAGAATTTAAAATACAGATTTAAAGAATGTCTTGCCCTTGAATCATGGGGAAATATGGAAACACACGACACATATGTATGAAATAAATGTATGAAATATTCCAGTTTGAAATGTCCAACTTTGACCCATTTGAAACAAGCCAGAGAATCTCCTGCACGAGACACCACAGGAAATGGCAACACAACACACACGAGTGGAGGGAGGCAAATCCTCCTGTCAGAGCAATCACATCTCCTCCCTTTACCAGGCTTAGCCTTTGTTCCAAAAGCCTATTCCAGTCTCTGCTACTTTGATATATTTAAAGGGGCTGTTCTAAAAAAACGTCCACTTCTTTCTTTGACAAATAAAAGGAAATAATCACAGCTCCCCCGAAGCTGTGGGCTCGGCTGCCAGCCCAGGGCTGTGCTGCATGATGGAATGCTGTGCTACAGCACCATCACAAAGCCTTCCCCTGCCATCAGTGCTTACAAGGAGCAGGCTGCAGGCAGCTCAGGGCATCACTCTTCGTGTTTGGGGCTTTTTATTGCCGAGTTCAAGCTGTTTCCTCCTAATAGAACTGTCTCTGCCTTCCAAATGGCAGCGCCTCTTGGCACGTTTGGTGTGGCATCAAGCCCCGGGGTGAGCTGCCCTCGTTCATCACAACAGGAGGACAGCACAGGGCTGAAAAATCTCCTCAGGGGACAGGAAGGGTTCTTCACCACTGCAGCTTTGCTTTTCCAGCTTGCCCTTGGAAACTCTGCCTGGCCCCACACTCAGGAGCCACAGGCCCAGGACTCTCCAGGGTTAAAGAACATTTTCTGCAGCACAGCTCCTGCTCAGAAGCCTCCTCAGCAGAAATAGATAACCAGCTCTCGGTCACAAATGTGATTGAGGCTGATTTCCCTCAGGGTTTCTTATTCAAGCCTTTTCTCTGCCTGAATTTGGGTTTTGGGGGAGGCTGGGACCAAGAGTGGCAGTGGACATGCCCAGATCCCTCCCAGACAGCAGCAGGAGTTGGTAACTTTGGCAGAACAAACAAAAGGTAAAACAACTGAGCTCCAAAAGAAGATCCTTTGGTCAGCTTTGTGTGCATTTATTTAATAACTTCCCACTTCTCAGGGCCAAGCAGCCCATGGTTTAATAGCACTGCATAATTGGAGTTTATTAGCTCAGGAACAGAACATTTTGAGGAACAGAAAGGATTTCAGGCACCTCCTTTTCCCCAGTAAATGATGGAAGATTATTTGTTTTGCAAGTCTCACACACAGGAGGCTTTATCAGGGACAAAGGACAGAAGGCAAGGTGTTAGAAAAGCCCATCCTTTACCCAAACCATTACACCTCATCCCCAACATCACTGGCCACACTCAGCTCTTCCCCCTCAGCCTTCAGCCCTCAAGACATAAAGGCAGCTGCAGGATATTTTTTCTTGCACTTTTTCCATCAGCATCTCGTTCCTCAAGCACTCTGTAATGCCTAAAAACTCTCCAGTGCACCACTCTCCCGCCCCCCACGTGCACATCTGGGCACTCTGTGTGGTCAGACGTGTCTCAAAAGGCTCCTTTGGAAAGGAGTCACTCCCTGTTTCTCCTCTGAGGTGTAAAGGAAAGCACCCAACAGTTCCAGCCACCTTCTCTGTTCTCTTTTATTCCCAGGAATTAAAACACACTCAGTTTGGGTTTTGCCATGATCTTTAAAAGTGTATTTTATTGGTAGCACAAAGTGAGGAACATTAAAAGTCAGTAGATTTCAGCTGCAATACACTGACTTCTGCATTCTGATCAAGACTACATTTTAGCTTCTGCATAAACTGCACAGGTTACACAAACACTTCCACTACTACAAGAGACACCAAGAACAAGCCAGAATTAGGATTTCATCATCTTCCTGTGAAAATATTTTGTTCAACATTGACAAGAAAGCAGGAAGCATCAATTGTACAAGAGAATTATTCAGGGAGGTAGCTCAAATATTTCATTATTCCGAGGCAGCAGGAGAAGTGGCTGTTGGCCTCAGAGAAAACATCTGACTGCACACAGTTAGAGGAGCAGCTTTCTATTCTGTTTCCAGGCTCTTCAGGCCAAGGGATGAAAGCTCCCATCACCAAACCTCACTGGGGGAACGCAGCACCAACATCAGCTCAGTGAAATCCTGGTTGGGGTGACCCAGCTCCCTCCCAGTGAGGTGTGATCTGAAACACAGCTACAGGGAAAGGCAACAAACAGACCTGAGACTCAACAATAATTCAGGACAACACCTGCAAAGCTCTATAAAAACTTCCCAGGTCTGTCTGGCAGGAGTTTCTGCAGTCCAGGAGACATTCTGTGGAATCCTGGGTCCATCAGCTGGGGCTCATCCCTCCCTGAGGGCAGGCACCTCACCCTTGGCACTGCTCAGAGGTGACCCCAAGACACCTGAGGGCCAAACATCTCAAGCTTCAGCATTTTCTCTTTCCCCACTGCTCCCAAGCACTCCAGGCAGTGAGGGAGGCACCTGTGGGAGCTCAGCTTCTTCCTTTACAGGCACAGGAACAAAAGCTGCTGGTTCTTCTGGAAGCTCTGCTGCTGGCTGTGTGATCCCGTGCTGTGGCTCTGCCTCAGGCCCTGGGGTGCTCCCCCTGCTCCCCTCCTGTCCCAGCTCACACAGGGCTCCATCCTGGGGCTGCTGCAAGTCCTCACTCAGACCTGCGAGCCCTGCACAGCACAGGCTGCCCGTGCCCTGGGCAGGTGACACACTGCCCTGCTTCAAGAGCTCCAGCAGCTGGGTTGGTGGCTCCAGAGATCCCCACTGAGGGCACAGGGGCTGCCAGGACACAGGAGAAGTGGAGCAGAGCTCAGCCACCCCCCCTGCTATGGCCTCAGGAGGGCTCTGCAGGGTCAGGACAGACATGGCTTCTAGCAGGCAGGTGAGCTCAGCCCTTTGGGCAGGTGGAGGACTTGTCCCAGCAGCTTTAGCCCTGCCTGTGCCCTCCAGGGGCTCGGGCTGCCCTGCCACCTGCACAGCACACAGCACCAAGTCCCTGCCCAGGAGAACCCCCGTGGGGTGTGCAGGAGGTTCTGAATCACAGCCTTGGCCAGGCTCAGCTTCACTCAGGAGCTCAATGAGAAGATTTCCCTCCTGGAGGGTCATCCCAGCACACAGGGCTCCCTCAGTGCCAGGCTGCTCCTCCTCTGCCACCAGCTCAGCACCCAGAGCTGTGCCCCCCACAGGAACAGCAGCAGCAGGCTTCATTTCCTCTTCTGCCTCACTCACTTTCTCCTGCTGGGTGGAGTCTTCAGCTTCTCCTTCAACCTCCTCATCAGCAGGGGCCACAAAGAAGTCCATGGGATTCCAGGCTGCCTCCCACCCTTCTGCAGCAGAGCAGGGCTCTCCATTCTCCTCCAGAGCATCAGCTGAGGGCTGGCAGTCCTGGAGCAGGTCCTTGGAGCCCTGCTTGGGGACTTGCAGGGCTGGGGTGGGGGGCTGTGTGTCCAAGAACATCCGTGTGTCCCGGGGGCTCTGCAGGATGGGCTTGGTCTCGCTGGGCTCTGCATTTGCTGCCTCCTGCTCCCTGCACCTCTCACAGAGCACACAGCACAGCTGCTGGCTGAGGCTGCTGCCCATGCTGCACCTGCAGGGAAAAGGGCATTTTGTCACTTGGGAGCTTTAATGTCCCCTCCCGTAGCAGAGGTTTGCTGGTTTAGCTCCCACAGACACCCTTCAGGCACCAAAGCACAGCCAAGGGCTGGCCTTTGCTTCTTCCACCTGAACCAAACTGAGCTGCCCACCCCTGGGAAGGCTCTCCCACCCCTGGGAAGGCTCTCCCACCCCTACCCCCCCCCCCGGGGAGGGTCCCCCCCCCCCCCCCCCCCCCCCTGGGCAGGCCTTCCCCCCCCC
>WAAE01011143.1:0-18668 GCA_013400495.1 Nicator chloris | reverse complement strand
CTGTGGCCTACACTGTGGAGTGGTTTGCCTCAGACACAAATTCCCTTCTCTCAGGAAAGACAAAATAAGTATATTCCCTTTTATTGACTTTTCTATGGATTTGTTAGGAGGCTTACTTTTACCCCATGGACTGAACTTAGTATCTTCAATAAAAACAACAACTTCAAGAACAAACTGAACTCTGTCAGTTCACACATACAGCTCTAAGTATTCTTTTGAGCTGCTCACTTTCAGTTAGAGAATGAAGACATTCAAAGAATGTCTACACTGGGCAGCAGTGCCAGGTAAATCCCTAAGATGGTATATCAAGAAACTGATTAAAAATAATTCATTATTACATTTCATGATTCATTCTTATTTCACACACTGCTAGAGAATGATCTTCAAAACAATTGCATACTGGTCTGTCAGGACAAAGCCTCTGATCATCTCCTATGCTTTTAATCTCATCCCCATATCTCATCAGACAAGTCTGCAACAAAAAGGCTAAAACAAAAATTCATAATATTTTGCTTCAGCTTCATCGCAAGTGTACATTAGCTTTTAAATGTTATGCCATGTCTACATGCATGCATATGAGAGAATCAGGCATACAAGAAATAACTGCATATGTACCACTGGAGGAATTACTGATCACCTATCCAGGAAAGTATTCTTCTCTACTAAAGAGAAGGAGAAAAAAAAGTGAGCTGTTCTCAGCTTCTGGCGAAATGCAGTATGCAGCCAAGACACATGGCATGCTAGAGATCTGTTCAGTTCACATGAAACAAATGCAAGGATTTGGAAGTGAAGAAATTGGACTGGATACCAATTATTAGATTTCAGCTGTCTTCATAACAAAAAATAAAGTCTTAGGAATTTTTTCTCCTGTAGTGATGCACAATGCAAAGAAATAAGAGATATCTGTTACAACAGAAAGACCTGGGCATAGACCTACATTAACACAAGCTGCATTTTCAAGAAACATTCAATGAATTCCCAAGGTATGGATAGCAAAACCACATTTAAATATCTTGTTAAGTTACACCTTTTCAACAGCATTTGGCACACTATTGGTACTACATCATGTGATGCTCTCTTTACACAGAAAGGAAACAGCTGTATCAAATAGTTTCTTCTCATTTGTATTAAATGATAAAAGTGATAAACATGGCATTTACCTTCTTCAACATCAAATAAGAGGAAGCTACTCATTGTCCCCATCTAAATATACTAGCAAAGACATATTGTGCAGTATTTAAACTGAAAAAATCTCAGCAAAATGTATGTAGTCTTTTAAATGAGAGCCCAAGTACTGCAATTTTCTAGGGCTACCTTTACTTTTTAAAATAATTTCTTTCCTTGAAGCACTTGAAACTGACAAACACAAACTTTTTTATTCTGAACAACTTCAAGCACCTTGTTTAAAACTGGTGTAAAAAGAATGCCAAACGTTGTGGAGAATATTTACAAAACCATTGCCAAATGTATGCCCTACATTTTGACCTTTTACCAGACAGACATTTTGCCTTTGTTTTTTTTATCATTCAGAAACAAATGCAGGAGAGTGCAACCTTGGAGACAGTCAAGTCTTTTTCAACCAGCACAGAAAAACTGCTGTTCCAGGTTCCAAGTGCTTCTCCACAGCAACAACTCTATCAAACTGTCCCATCAGAGCTTCAGCCTTCTACATTTTACTTGAGAGATAACAAACTTCTAGTAGTAAGATTCTTTGCAGTGAAGAACAACATTTGGCATCAGAAACTGGAATGAAACAACCTACTTTGTGAAAAGGTAACAGTTCATGACTTATTCAATATAGCAGTAAAGGACTCATAAGACCAGACTTCTCCTAGAAACTGCCACAACCTTTCAAATACACGTTTTACACAAAACATAGCTATCTTTAAAAAGAGCTTTTCACAGTACTAGTGTTCAGAAGAGTCAGATTCATTGAACTTTATATGTATATAAAAATGTATACAGGGAAGTGTATACAATGAACTGTATACATAACAAAATGTAAACACGTTAAAAATATTACCTACAGACACCAATGTGAATGACAGATGTGAACTTTCCTCAAGTAACTAAAGTAGAATCACTTTAAATTAATCAAACACAAAAGATCAAGCAAAAGCTTTAAATAACTGCTACAGTACTGTAATAGTATTTCACAGCTAAAATCAACATTGTTTCACAAAATATGCACATAAAAATGCATATTTACTTTTAAAAGGAAAATGCCCAAAAGAAAGGGAAATACCAAAGCATATTGCAGTCTACTTGATAACAGAAAAAAGTAAATCACCACTGCTTCCTAGGAAGCAGGGCAATAAAGTTATAAATATTTTATTACAGCTTGATAATAAATTTTTATGTTGAAATTTACTCCAGAAAGAATTACATTCTTTTGACCACTCTTCATGTTTCAGGAACATAGCTACTTGCACAGATGGCTCAATATCAAGCAGAGAGGCAGAAATCAACAGTGATTAAGACAAGTGAAAAGAACAAAATACTACCATGGTTTACTACAAACCACTTACACAAAAATTCCACAAATAATTTTCTCATAAATATGGAATAACTATAACCATGAAAGTATGAAATTTTAAATTTTGTTATGAGTGGATATCTAAAAAAATAGAATCTTAATATATGCAGCTTTAAATCACTGTATTCATTTTGAAATTTTGCCTGGTGGAACACATCAAAGTAATTTAAAAAACAAAATCAAGTTTGTTGAGTAAGAAGAATAGGCTTGCAGCATAACTTGAAGCTCAAGCATGGGCCCTGATGAACAGCTGTAGGGGAAAAAAAGAGTTCTCAAAGGCAATGACCACCACAACTATGTCTTTCACTCTTGTAACGCACCATAGGAAAAGCAGCAGTCTCTTAAATAACTGGATTCTACATTATACAACAATTAAACACCCTTCACATAGGAAAATATCCTCTATTTCTAAATCTACATAATAATCACTTTTCCCTATTCAACATCTTTCCCATGATTATATGTGTAAATGCTACGAAAAATGCCTCAGCCACAATTCAGTTGGTTATGAGTAGATTTTAATATCTAATTAAGATGGGTCAGTATTTCAAAGAGACACTAGTAGAGATTAACTGAATGATACAATAAATGGCATTGATTCAAGTGGCAGCAGTATTTTCTTTGGGTCTAGAACAAAGTAATATCCTATGCAAGAGTTAAAAATGCTTTCATCCACTCTGTCATCTTGAAGAATGTCTTTTATTAATGCAACACAGACGTCTGCCAGGCTTTTCTTATCACCAGAATCAATGCTGCTTAAGGTGCTGTATTTCAGATGTGACCTTACACCCCAGTTCTACTTTTGTTCACTGTGGGGCCCTATTTTCAAGAAAACTTGGCCACCTAACCTTTTATTAGTATTTCTGTTGAAGAGTTCCTTTTTTTTCTGTTATGCCATATCACTGAGCTCCATTCAGGGGTCTGCATCAGCAGGGGCCACATAAATTCTATAAATAGTACTTGGTCCTGAATATCCTCATCATAGATGTAAATATATGTAAGTGTCTTATGAGACTGGTACTGTCTAATAAGTTTGTAAAACACACAGACATTATGAAACTGTAACATATTATTATAAAACATTTACATACTCAAAGACTGCAAAACAATAGGATTTCCTTACTATGACATATTTCCCTCCCACACTTGAAAGCAAAGCAAATTAACATATCATCATACTTCATACATCTAACATCAGCTCTTTAATACAGTTTATAAAACACAACAAAAGTTGTCAATCTCAGCAATAAGTCAGAATAAGTGCAAAACAAGTTCCTTACTAAAACTAGCTGACATATGGATTGACTTTTCAAATAATTAAAGGATTAATATGCTTGCCATTTACAAATCAAAATCAACTGATGTGATAGGCTAAAATCTGGTAGTTGATCTTCCACTGGTGAAACAGAAAGGAAACACTTTCCACTTCTTAGACTGTCAAAACCAAGGCTCTGAGTGGGCAAGGCCTTAGAAGTACCACTATACTCACTATGTTACCATCATTCCTTGTTAACCACAGCTTCTGTTCCTAAAACCTAAGAAATGAGAATGGATGGATCTTCAGTTTGAACATTTTATTTTGCTATACATTGTAAAGCACTGGTTCATTAGGGAAGGGGTGTAACAACAGTAACTCCTAACTTCCCTTAAGAGTAACAGTGTGGTATGTGGAACAATCATAAAGCTCCTCTCCAGAAGCTTACAGATGCTTCTGTTTTCAAAATTAACAGCTCTTGAGGTGATTACCTTAAATATGATAAGATTTTAAAGGTTACAATAAAATTGTATTTATTTATTATTAAAAATCTTCCACATAACACACCAGTTAAAGCAGAAAATATTAGCAAATTCTGTAATAAATTCAAGCTAGGCTAGGGTTTTAACAGCCTAGACTAGCGTGTGTACAACCCCTGTCATGTGTCAATAAATGTACAATCACTATTCAAAAGCAAAGTTTCTGAACTGATAGTACTCCCAAGTGGTCATACTCATCTGCGAACAAGAACTGCTCTTTATCTAACTTCAAACATTTAATCTAAACTTGCCTGGTTCCACTTTCTAAGTTTAAAGCCTGATTTCAGCCCATTGAAATTGAAGAGAGTTTTGCAATTGGTATCCTGAACTTCATCCTCATTTCTCTAAAAATAGTTCTCCTCATTTTCTTCCCATTTATGTCCAGCTTCAACAGCCTCACGGTTCCGTTTCTTTATGTTGATATCACCTACATTTGCCCCTTCTAATTATTTTGTCTGCATTATTTAGTTTCCTTTTAAAAAAGTGTAATGAAAGTGAAAGTATACAGGGGTTTGGATCATCTTGTGATATGAGAACAGGAGAGGAGAGAGGTCAATGGCCTTCTATTCGTTTTTGAACTCTCAAAGCCCACAAAGTTTTCCTCTACAGTCAGTATGCAGCAACAAATTTAAATCTACTAACCAGGCTGTGACTTGGGGATTTTGTTTTTTATCAGCTGGCATGAGACTCTGAGAAACAGTCTGTGGAGTGTCAACGAACTCCTGTACCAAAGGTTAAAGAGCACTGAACTAGATCCTGGATTACAGAAGGGACGTCTCTGTAATCCTGTGATTCCATACATTGTATGGTAAGTAATTTTGCATTGTTTACCAGTTCAGCGACAGCACAAAGCACTAAATCACAAGAATTTTGTATTTCCACATTGACTTATGAATTCAAAATTTCCGGTTATAAATAACCAACAATTTATTTGTAACAAACAAAAATATTTCCTAAAAACACATGTATGAAATCTACATTTCAAAGAAATTTCAAGCAATTGTTAATTAATTCTGTTTACAGGAATGGTTTTAAGAAACAAGTTGTACCAAAAAAAGAAAATCTTCAAAATAATTCTTAAATAAATGAAGAACCTTGATTATCCTGACTCCATTTCCTAAAACCCTCAAGCTAAAACAAAGACTCAACATAAAGAATTAGGTTTATGCTTATGTTCCAGAACAAGGAAAAAAGCATTTCTAACAGGTGCATTTAGGTGGGCCTGTGTCTGTAAATAAGCTATGAGACCACCTCTGTTGGATGCTGTAGTTGTGTGTAAGCTCCACATTAACAGTTACTATAAAATTTGAATCACTGGGTTTGAGTGACAGGTGCAGCTGCCCGCAGCTTTAAGTTTTTTAAAGAATAAACTCCTGGAAAACATTCAGGTTTTAACAAAGCAAATACAAGATCTTCCTGGCAAGATCAGTGGTCAAAAACTTTAGACACCTATTAAAAATAGTTGTGAAGAGAGTCAGCTAGAAAACACCACATTTTATTATTTTAATCTCTTACTTTACAGGCAGGCAGCATACACATTCAGTGGGTATAGAGCAAACTCTTTACCTACCTCCCAACAGTTGTGTTTTCTCTCTACTTTTCTTTGTGTTCCTTTCTCTTAGATTTCAATTAGAAAAATGTTAAGAGCTCCCATCACATCTTTCCTAGAAGACTAGTTCAAGGGAAAGCAAGATCTAGCAAGAAATGACAGCAGCAGATGCAGAACTGCTCAGCCTGTCTTATGTAATTTGCAAGCCTAAATGTCAAGCCAGTCAACACTAATAACGAAGTCATGGCTTCTTAGACCTCCATGTAAATCTGTACTCTGTCCCAGCACCTCACAGGGAGGGATGGTTCCTTTCAAACTAACCCTAGAATGCAAACCTCCTTCCTGAAAAGGCATTGTTACAACCAGAAAAGCACCTCCGAAGCTTTTCATGAAACCATAAAACAGCCTTCAGAAGCACATTAAACAAAGTTTTCAGCAGAACTGTATTTTAAACAACAGCAATTTGTGGTGGTGCTGATCGTCTTTTGTTATTTTTATTACACTATAATTCAAAACAATACATAAAGCAGTAGCTTGTACAAACAAGATGATTTGTATATCTAAAGCAAAAGTAATTTCAGTCTCTGAGCTCCTGTAGCAAAAAACCCCAAACCTGAATCAAAAAGATGCTGTTAGATGCTCAACTCTGTAAGAATAAAGCAATTTCTGACGTGTCATCTAAACATTTCACTCTCCTCATGTATTATTCACAGAGGTTATACACAAAGTCTGCTTGTATATGCAAATCCCTAAATTCTATTACTACCTGCAAACTAATCTGAACGCTTCTAGAATTAAAAATAAAAGGAGTATCTTGGCTTATTTCAAACACTTGGCCCTATAGCCACTTGATGTACCGAACTTGAGGAAGGCCAGATAAAGGAAAAGTTACTTTTTCTTCTGGTTTGGCATATTCATGACTACAGGTAAGGTCACACAAATTTCAATTTTTGGTTTACAGAGAAGATTGAGTAAGCAAGTGATGAAGAACAGAAAAAAGAGTTTGTAACTATCTCACTGCTGAAAACCAGCACTATCAAGTGGCAACGATCAGTGTCGTAACAAGATTATTATTGCCAAAAATATGACAAATTTAGTCTCCCAAACTACAAAATGGTAGCAAGACAATAAATGTAGCTAGTATGTCAACTCCAGCTGTGTTCAAAATGCTTAAACAAATGAACCTAATAAATTAACTCAGTTCTGAAAAGACATCTTAACTGTGAGGGGTTGGGCATTCTTTTTGGATGAGGAACTCACCCAGACTTCAAGTCTGTAATCCGTAAACAATTAGTGGCATCTAGGCCTACTTTTCCATTTCTGACCACACTGGAAATGAAGGGCGAAAGTGCTGGAGAAATTCTGTTCAAGGCCACTTCAGGTGACATTTTAGTATATTCCTCCTTCCTTTTGTCTTGAGCTGCAAAGGGAGAAAATAAAATTTTAAAATAACCTACTTACTTGATGTAGAGTCATGTGTACTCTGCAAACATCAACAGAAAAAAAGCTAAGCATGCAAAAGATCAGGAGTGTAGAGTAACTGAAGTGTGCGCAGGTTTATAGAGAAAAAATAAACAGGTAGGTTTTTTCCTCCCACTTCTGCAATATTCAATGAAGCCTATTTAATCAGTGTCAACATCAATCCAAAATTATGTCCTAGGCACCTTTAATTAAGGTCCTATCCCTCTGAGAAAGAGACATGAAATTGAGGGCCACTCTGACACTTCACAGCCTAGCCCTTCTTGTGGGCATTCCCAGTCAGTAATTGGCAAGTCACACTTGTTCCACTTCCCCTGAAATCAGCGGAACTTGCATTAACTGCAATAGGCCCAGGGGTTTGCTACCTCTCTGTATTCTCACCTGCAATTTCTAAGAGCACTAGTGTGCCTATAATCAGCATTATTTTTATACTGCTTCATTAGGTAGC
The DNA here is from genome assembly GCA_013400495.1 of Nicator chloris. Taxonomy (NCBI): domain Eukaryota; kingdom Metazoa; phylum Chordata; class Aves; order Passeriformes; family Pycnonotidae; genus Nicator; species Nicator chloris. The sequence continues at coordinate 10,862 of WAAE01011143.1, read as the reverse complement.
AATTTATAGGACTTCATGATGCCTTTTAAAAGCTAACACTGCTTCTCTTTCAGAGGTATCACCACAGTCTTTGAAAGGCATCTTAATCTTCCTTCACGTAACAGATTGGGAAGCTGATGCACACACATTTTAAGCACAGCTTGTTCAGAAGGCAATTGCATGATCTTATGCTAAATCAATTAGGCCATTAATTTAGCACACTTTAGGAACTTTTACTTTCTAGGTGAAATGCAGAAACTGAGCACACACACAATTTAAGTCACTGCACCACGAAAAGACTCGAGTGCGTGGACAACAATAGACTATGGTAAGAGAAGTGGGAGAAAAGAAGGGTAACCAACCTATTAAAATGTTAACATATTTGATCACATTCTAAGGCACAGCACCCCCAACTCAGAAAACCTGAAATTTTCAGCCTCCAAGGTTCCAACATTGAACTTCATATGAAAATTAACTGAACTTGGTAGTTTTGGAAAACGAGGCTGTAAATGACTGAAGAGAACATGAACTTGCCACTGATAAGTGGGACAGAAGAGCTCATACATAAACCCTCAGGATAAAAAATATTTTTAAAAATAATCATTTAATTGGAAAACACTAATACACACTGCATTCACTTTCTTAAAAATGCTGCATATGGACTGCTGTATTAGTAAGTGTTCTATAACAAGAGTGTGAACAACTCATGGCAGTAATTGCAATTTTCTGTTGTTTCTCACACTCAGTTTACACGCATTAATTAGTAACTAATGGATATTCTACAGAATCTGCTAAATCTCTCTAACTGGGAGCAACATTAAATTTCACATTCTGTTCTCACGAAAGCCATTCACACTGGAGTAGCAGGAAGTAATGTTCAAGAGTGTTTGTCCTAGATATTCAGAATGTATCCTAATAAAGCAAAGGCCAGGCACTTTAAGGCAAACAGAAAGACTAATAAAGTAAGACTTCCTAAAAACAGTAATTATCCTTAATACACTGGCTCCTACATTTTATAGCAATGAAGAAGCTGAAGACTAAGTATCCATGCCCCGACACATAATGTGTTCTCATGTATGATTTAATTGACAATGGAACAACTTAAGTTTGTTTAGCAAACACCTACAGTAATTTAAGATACTACCTCCGGTTTGCTACCTTTCTACTAAAAATTTCTGCCCACTCACCTTTATTCTTCCCCAGAGGGGCTGAGAGAACACAAGCCCATTCTTGACATATTTCAACACAAAGTTCAATGGCTTAGACTGAACCACTAATAAATATCAGTTTAAGCTAAAATACTTTGCACAGGAGTGGTCACAACAGGGCACAAAGTTCAGTCTGCCAGCCCTGCTGTAGGGAAGACTAATTTCAAGCAGGGGGCAGCTGGACTGATGAAGTTAAGAACTTCTTAAACCACGAGAACATGCTGAAAAACAAGCTATCCTTCTAGCAGTCCTGAAGTTATACATGAGGATCGCAGAATTGGTTCTGATAATGACACATTTTAAGGGGACTGTAAGTGTTATGAGGGTGAAACTGTGAGATGTGATTCAGCTGCAGATCACAGCTGAACAGATGTATCTTCCAAAATGAACTTTAAAATGAGATTCCTTATTTTTTTGTTAATAAAACTTGCAGATATTGTCAAAACAAGATTTAAATGACTGTTAGGCATCTTACCATATTTTATTGCATCATTTTTTAATATTATTTCTTATTAAATATTTCTATTTAATAAGCCGGATACACAATACTTAAAGGTTGCTATCAAGTAAACTCAGTGATTTATTTTGTAAACAAAGGGCTTTACAAACTGGAACACAATTTGTACCAGTTTCCTAAGTTTCAGTTGTCATACATTTTTTTTCCTCTCAGCTTAAGTTTCCCACAGTACTGGAAACTGAACACAAACAAACTCAGGGGAATTAAGAAAAACAAAATTTACTGGACTGTTTCCCTACCAAAACAAAACCTTTGAAAGAAGCAAACGAATAGTTGAATCCTCTTACATTCACCTGGCTATCACTGTGACTTCGGGCTAATGTTACACAGGCTTCACAGTAACCATGAAGTCCTGAGCACTGCTTTAGGCACCGGAGAGAGTCGGGATGCAAGATACTCTGACCTTCCACCACCGGCCATACCATAACGAGGATTATGAGAAGATTTAAAAAGGAAAAGGTGAATATTGTGATGGAGACCTGGGAGCGTGACAGGACCTCTCCTGTCTAACCCTCTTGGCGTGGCCGTCGGCAAACTGGTTGTGTGGTTTTCACTTTGGGACGGGTGGCAGGAACTTGTGTCTGAGGGTGAGTGGGGAAAGGAAGGGACCCACGACCGCCGCCTCCTGCAGCCGTGCCCGAACGCATCCATGGAATGCGATCAGCAACGTGGCTGTGCGCAGCCCCGGGTAAACGCAGAAGTTACCTAACCCCTGGCACGGAAGAACGCTCAGAATCCCACAATGGGTAAGGCTGGGAGGGACCACAGCCGGTCACCTGGACCAACCTCCCGGCTCAAGCAGAGTCATCCTAAAGCACATGACACACGATTGCGTCCAGGCAGTTCTTGAATATCTCCAGTGATGGAGACTCCACACCCTCTCTGGACAATCTGCTCCAGTGCTCGCTCACCCACAAAGTCAAGAAATTCTTCCCCACGTTCAGGGGGAACTTTGCCTCCCTCCACTCCCGTTCCGGGCTGACCCCGGCCAAGCCCCGCTCCCACCCCAGCTGGTGCCGCCACCCGCGGCGCTGCGCCCGCCCCGCCCCGCCCCAGCGGCGGTGCTAACACCGGCCTCCGCCGGCTCCGGGCCAGAGGCTCCCGGCGCCGCGTCCCCTTCCGCCCGCCGCTGTCCCGGGAAGGGCTGTGGCGTTGCTCGGTCCCTCCCGGTCTCCCTGCCCGGCTCGTTCGCCCCATCCCGCCCGTCCCGGCCCCCCCATTACCTACGGCGGCCTGAACTCGCCGCTTGGCAACGGCGTGCACGCCCCCGCGCCCGCCGTGCGCGCCCCCGCCCCGCCGCGCGTCGTGCGCGCCTCCCCCCGCGCCGCCGCCACCGCTCCCACCCGGGCCGGAGGGGCCTTCAGCGGCCCAATTTTGGAGTCCGCCGCAAGTGCCTGTGCGGGCCGTGCCGCCGCGCAGGGCGTAAGGCGGCCGTTCGGTCGCGGCCGGAGCGGCGCGGGGCATAGGGGAAGGGGGAGGAAGCTGTCGTGGCAGCAGGCGTTCGGCAGAGACAGCCCTGCCGGGCGAAGGTCCCCGCAGGCAGCCTGTCGCCCATGGCAACCCGAGAAGCCGCGGCGGGGCCCGGGGCGGGTCAGGGTCAGGGTCCAAGGGCCTCCTCGGCGCCATGGCCGCGGAGGTTGTGGTGGTGGGATCCTGTATGACCGACCTGGTCAGGTTAGTACTGGGTGGGGGTTTTCTTCCCGCACTGGGCGGAGCGACCCTGAGGTCATGGGAGTGCAGGGCTTCACGGTGCCCGGGGAACAGCGCAGGCAGGCCGGGCCTCCCCGAGGTAGGCCGGGCCGGGATGTGCCTCGGGCCGAGCCAAGCGGGTGTCACGTCTCTCCCCAGGCCGGGATGGCAGAAGCGGGGTCGGCGCCAGGAGCGGCGGGCGGAACGCTCGGCCCCGAGCAGAGGGAACCGCGGCTGCGGCAGAGGAAAGCTCTGTGCACAGGCACAGATTGTTCAGAGGGGTTGTGGAGTCTCCATCTCTGGAGGCGTTCAGGAACGGTCTAGATCCAATCCTGTGCCATGTGCCCTGGGATGACCCTGCCTGAGCAGGGATGTTGGACCAGGTGACCCACTGTGGTCGCTTCCAGCCTTATCCATTCTGGGATTCTGAGACTCTGAAGGGGGGCGGCTGCGCCCGGGTGATGTCAGCTGCAAATAGTACTTTGAAAGAGAGTGTGGGAACGGGGAGAGGTTTGAACGTGTTTCGTGCCGGGGCTTTGATCATCTGTCTGTGACTCTGGAGAGGAGAGACTTGTGTTTGTGTTTTCAGCTGTGCTGGGTAGGCTGGTGTTGGCCTTGGCCAGGGAAGCAGCGTTTAGTAGGCACCCGCACGGAAAACCTGGAGCTCTGATACTCGTTATCAGCAAAGGATTCTGAAACGATTTTACGAAAGTAAATAAAGCTAGTTAACTGTAACACGTATTCGGTTCAAAGCACACTTGTTTCCACTGGAAAAGCGAGAAAATAAGGTTAATATTGCAAAGAAACTAAAGTTAGCTCCATGAATCAGTAGGTTGTAAGTTGATTACTTGCATACAACATTTTGTGTGACACTTTGAAATGAGATTGAGGGAGAGAGGGAGGGATTTCCAAAGTATTCATATCCAAACGTATCAAGAAGTGCATATAGGAAGCCCTCAAAAGTTTAGCAGCTCTGCACCCCAAAGCTATTTTAAAAATTATTTTAAAAGGTTTTTTAATTAATATCTTAATAAATCTTTATTCATTTTCTGAGCATTTTGCTTTTCAAATTAAATACTTGGGTCTCACTGTCTTTCTTCTTTTTCTTTTTTGTATGTAGGTAAGGTTTGGAAACTTCCTTGAAAAATTGAAGTACGGAAGTTCATGAAAGCTCTTGGTTCCAGTAGCTTGGGCTTTGTAGTCAATACTAAATAACAGGAGAATTCAAGCAAAATTGCAAGAATTCACGATGCAAATTCTAACCTGAACTGGCTGGCCTTGTCAGTCCCAGTAAACTTGCAAATCAGTCTTTGATTTGCACTATTTTAAACACACCTCCATACTCTATATGCAGACTTGGTTAAAATAGGATTTAAGGTGTATGTATCTGGACTACATCAGCTTGTCATGCTAGGAATTCTGTAATGAAAAAAATGTCCTTTATCAACAGACAATTATACCAAAGCCTGTGGGCCAAGAAAGTGCAGAATACATGATCAGAAGAACATGCTGAGGAGTGAGTACTGCTTAGGCCTAGACTTGTGTTGCAGAAATGATGAAGCCCCTTAAATAATCATAGAACCTGTGTGAGAAAGATTTAATGTTCTGTGTAATTTGCAGAACACCCTGGCAGCATTCCAAGAAGAGTAGTTGTCTTGTCGGAGTAAGAACTGTGGAACTGATCGTGATGTTATGTGTTAATGAGCTCTCAGATGCTTATGATGTTGCAGTGAAATGTAAAATGTGGTGCTCTAACCTCAAGACATTCCTTTTCCTGTCTGTCTAAAATGTGGGGGAAAAAGTAGTCAAAAATTGTCTGCCAGTTTAAGCACTGCTGACAACTGCAGCTTTGGGCTTTTCATGACACTTAAACAAACAAACAAGAAAACTCTTTACTCTTTTTTTTTAATTCTTTTTTTTTTTTGGCTGCAAGTTTGATAGAAATGCAGTCATTTATTTGAAGGCATATTAACTAGCCATACTGTAACCAGAAATTACATCATGGGCAGGAGTGACAGATGCTGTCGCACTGAGATTAAGTGGTGAAGAAAAACCATTTCATTTTCAGTCAGCTGAGAGGGTTTCTTAAAGTGTAGAAATGCTATCACAAGCACATATCTGACTCACCATTATTAGTCTCTGCTTTAAGTAGAAGTGAAGGGCTTTTTATAAGTGATAAACTAATCAGCTTCAGTTGAAAAAGAAGGGGTGGCTTCATTCTTTTCGTTACTAGCACAGAACTATAGGTACTTAATAAAATGAGAAGAACAGTGTGTTTAAATTTAGCTGGCAAGAGTTTAATCTGACCCAAATTTCCATGTAGTACCTATGCAGACATTGTTTAGATGTATCCTGGGTTAGGAAAATCTGGGTAAAAGTACCAGAAAGTACTAAGCAGTAGGTTTGATTGTGACTAGGGGGAACAGGAAACGATAAATGAGCTTTATGAAATATAAAAACTGTCAGGTTAGGATTGGATTCCAGGAGCATTACTCTTGACTCTCTTGATATGTAGGATTTAGAGGGGCTGCATATTCTGGATTTAAAGCTAGGGTTCATTTCAGCTGGAATGAAGGAGCATCAGGGTTTTTTGCGTTTGTCTTTTGTGCTGATGTTTCAGTTTATAAAAGACATGGACAAGAGTGATCATGTTAAATGCCTATCACCCATGTGGGAGGAGCCTGAAAAACATTGTGAGTTACAGAGAGGAAGCCGGAACATTTTTGTATACATTGTGTTTAATGGGCATATTCACCACTCAGCACTAAAGCCTATCTTTCTTAGAAGGTGCTAATATTGATTGAGACTCTGCCAGAGCTGGGCAATGCTGTGTTGTAATTCAAACTGGTAAAATACCCTGTTGGCGCTTTAGGACACAACCTTGGCCCTCTGACTGGAGAGCAAGAAGCTCAGGATCAGACTTGAAACGGTAGTGGCAGACTTTAAATGTTAAACATTCCAGATCTGCAGAGACAAGGTACCGAAAATCTTCAATCCACCATTGGACGTATGGTAGCCAGATTCACCATAAAAAAAAAAAAAAATTAGTATATAATGTTTTTACTCAGTACAGTAAACTAATGATTTAAAGGAGTGTAAGCTCTGTGTGAAATGGAAGTGTACAGTTTGAAATGTGCCGAATCTTATGTAATGACCAAGACAGAAAAGGATAGGGACCTTTGGTAGAAGTCAGATACTCATATGTAATTCTGAGAAATAATCAAATTCAGAAGAAAGAGTCGTGTGTCTTAAAATTCTTCGAAAAGGAAGGGCCTCAGTGGTTTGCTTTTAAGACACTGTTCTCATTGGAAATTCTTTTCTTATTGTCCTGTAGCGCTGCAGTGGCAGAATGTGGGTTTTCTAAAGTGAACTTCATATGATCAAAACAACCTCACGTACATACACGCAGCAAACCACACTCCTTTGGCTTAATAGGACCAGGAGCAAAACATATTTGTGGTCACAATCACAATCAACACTTCATTGGCAATAGCAGGCAATAGTAGTAGAAAACAAAAACAGCATTATTCTATATGATCTAGATATCAAACCAGATGGGTACCATCCACAGTATTATTTAAATAGATTCTCTTCTGACTCATATTTGCAGACTGGTCGTGGCATTGGCATTTTAATTCATATTAAATCAGGACAAGACTAAACATATAAACCAATGAGAGTCAGACACACTAAAACAATTAAAATAAACAGGAGAAACTTTGGCATGGCAATCGAAAACAGCAGAAGCATAGAACAAAATCTAAGATGGAAAAACAGTCTTTGGATAGTCACAACAACAACAGTCTTTCAGTTTAACTCAAGAGAATGACACTACAGTCCAAATAGTGGAAAACTATTTTTTAGAATGTTTTAGAATGTTGAGAATTTCAGGTCTTAGTTTTCTGTGAACCTCTTTCCTCCCATCATGTTTCTTCATTCCCTTTCAGGAGCAGAACTAAAAGTTCTGCTTCCAGCCTCCTGTTTTAACAACCACTGCTAATAATTACTGCAAATACTAAACTGATTGACAGTAAGCATTCAGCAAGACAGAAAGGCAAAGCAGAGAAAGCACTGAGCTCCATACAGAGTAGTGTGTTGCTGATCTGCAGTGGACAGCAGTGACAAATGCACACTGGTATGAACATCCCAAACACATCAAATCCTCTTTGCTAATGGAGCACAACCTCTGCTTGGGCCAAATGGCAAAGGTATCTTGTTAGTGAGATTCTGTGTCTTCCTTTTAAGTGTCTAGTGGTGATTATTGTCTGCTGAAGTGCTGAAGTAAATAGCTCATTGGTACATTTGGATCAAACTTTGTGTGTGCTTTCTTTTTCAGAAGTGCAGTATTTGGAACAATAATTGTAGACTTTTTTGGTGGGAATGTGTGTTCTTACATTTCTTTTGGATGATCAGAGGAAGTTTCACATATGACTTCATTTTTTTCTTTGCTTTGTTTCCAGATCTCACATACGTTCTCGTTTCCACCATTTCTCATGCGTGTCACCAACTTGTAATGTTTTTTGCCATGTTTTGGTATTTTTTTTCCTCTTCAGCTTTTCCTAGCAGCAAAGTGTTCTAGAAGCCTTCAAACCCATTTCATTTGTGTTTTTGTTTTTATCTGCTTCCCCTGCAGCAGCCACTCCTCATTCTAGTCAATCTGCCATTGCCAGCAGCATGGGAAAGCACAACTGTGAAGGAATACAAGCTTAGTCCAGTTGAGGAAATTAATCTTTGGAGCCAATGAAAGGCATCAGGGCATGAGAGAATGTGTCATCTATGAATTGTTTCATTTATGTAATAGTGAAAAATCTGGGCTTGATTTCAGACCCAGTGCTGTCTGCCCTTTGTCTTCTCTGACCTAGCAAAGTTTGGGTGCATTTTAAGTGCAGGATGTACAGGCTCAGCATTTTGTTGTTCTGCTCTGATTTTAGAGAACCTAAATGTTTAGAAAAACTCCTGTTTGCCTTCTCTTGTGTGGCAGAAAGCAAGCTGTGTCTTGGGGGCCCAAAAAGAAAAATGGGATAAAAATCAAGTTGATGAAATCTTCAATAATGGCATTCAGTAAGAAAATTGTCTTCTGTGTGTATACAACTTTTGAGTATCTCTACTGGCCCAAACACTGGTGATATGTTGCCTGGTCCAAGCTCATTCATGTCAAAAGAAGCTTTTCAGTGCTGCAAACTGAAATTAAATTGTTATCCTCCAGCAAAATCTGAGTGATAGTTTATTTTAGGGTGAGACACATTTTAATATTCTAGCATGTTAAAGGTATTTGGTGTTATACCCCAGACTTGAAAAGTTTCCAACAAAGTTCCTCTAACAAAAAATGACAAAATATTGAAGAGGGAAAAAGGAGGAAAAATGTCTGCTTGGGTGCTTCTTAAATTAACAGAAAATAACTAGGGCAAGGCCACCAGGGACTTTTTTAAACTCATTACAAGGGCTGCATTTGCAACTAAGGTTACGAACCCCAAGCAAGAGACAGTGCACCATTGATCCCAGCTGGCACCTTCTGAAAGAAACTGTTGTTTGTGCCACAGAGGATGCTGTGGGCCCTCTCTCAGAAGGACTGGTGGTGCTAGAACACCTGCTCAGCCCTTGTCTTTGGCTCTTATCCATGAAAACGGGTTTTTTCCTCTCCTTCCTAAATGGAAATGTGGAAGTTTTGAAAGTCTTGGGAAATATGAATGTGAAAGTGGTCATACAATGTCTTTTAATGTAAGCACTACACAAGTGTTGCTTTCTGGATTCTATTTAATTGAAATGTCCCTGCCCTTTCATTGGGTGTCTTCATTTTGTGTCCTACACTACTGTGTACTGTAATTAGGCACTGTTTTTACTTTCAGAGGCAACTCCATTTCAGCAATAACTAATGTACCTCTTGTTTTTTAGACTCGTTTATCAAGTTCAGTTTTAATAGTATGTATTTAGTAGTGCTTTTGAGCTAAAGAGTACTCCCTGTGGTACTGCAGTCAAGCCTGTACTACATCAATCCCAGTCACCAAGAACACCACCACTTGCCCTACTGTGCCCTGGGAAAACATTTTGCAATTTGAGGACAGGAGGAAGGGCAGTTTGCTTTGTAAAAAGATAGGAATAAGTAAAGAGAATTGGAGTAAGTTATTAAAAGGAGCAAAAATAATATGAATGACCGAAGGTTTTACTGCAGAAAGTGTGAAAAGGCTACCTAAAGAGTTGAAGTTGAGACAAAAGGTAGGGAAACTTCAGTCCTAACAGTGACAGGTCGCCAGTTGTGCAAAGGTCCCTTGCTTTTCCGCATCTCTTTCTGTCAGCTGTGCCTATCTGCTTCCTTTCTGCAATTTTCTCGCATGGCTCCGTGGCAAATTCAGGGAAAAGCTCTGTTCTAGTCCTGCTGTCTTCTCCCAGCAGCAGTATTTTGGAAGACATGGCACCGAGTGAGTTCTCTGTTACCTCCTCCTTCCCGTCAATGAATTCCCAGCTGTCTGCTTCTGTTCCTACCAGCTGCAGTGTCTGGTCTGCTTAAGTTTGTAAATTGCTTTGAGATCCTTCAAGATAAAAGGTTCTTCTTAAGTGAGATCATTATCACCCTGTACATTTCTCCACTCCTTTTTCTCAGTTCAAGCTTCTTTTCTCATCTTGACTTGGGGTCCAGCACAGTACTCAATGTTCCCAACTCATGGCAACACAAAGCGTACACACAAATTTGAGCTTCCAATCCTTGAGTTGTTTGACGCCTCTTAGAATACTTCAGAGCTGAAGGTTAAATATATGTCTTTTCCTGAGCTGATGCCAAAATGCTTAGCACTTGCCACGCTGAGATCGTACCTCTGCATTTGCGTCTGACTTCATGTTATTTTGTGTGCTTCAAGAGACTGTGGAGTTCTCTTCCTCCCACTTCTGAAATACTTACTCATTCTAGGAAGCATTCCAGCTACAACATTGCTCTGAGATCCTACACTGGGTTCTCATAGCCATACTTTGTTCATGTTCTTATGGTTAAACTGTACGCCTGTCAGGGCAGGGATTTGGCTCCTCTGTAGTGTGGTGAACTTACAAAGGGGAACCCTGACACAAGTTCAGAGGGCTCTCTGTTCAAAGGTTCATAGGCAGTAACACAGTGTTTGGGCAGGAGAACCTCATTTCTGTTCAGCTGCAAGTCTAGTTATTGTCTCCATCTTCTGTTTAACAGGCTAGTAAGAGAGTTTTTCACTGTATGGTATCTATGTGTTTATTCCCAATGTCGTTCACATTCCAGTGAAATTTCCCTCTTTCCTATGAAAGTGAGGTCATCTTAAACCTGTGTTTATGATATTGCAGTCATTTCCATGGCAGTAGACTATGATATCATCAGTGGAGGATTATGCCTTTCCTATGTGTGTTAGCAATTAAAAATTATGGTTTGTGAGATAAAACTAGTATTTACCAAGCTTTTAGCTTTAGTCCATGTGAGACTGGGAAACTATTGCATAATCCTCTAGAGAGTTCAC
>WAAE01011138.1:13705-25658 GCA_013400495.1 Nicator chloris | reverse complement strand
TAATTTTGTAATTAAAGTAAATGTTTATAAATATCTCAATTGTTATACTTTTTTAACAAAATAGAAGTCATCACTTTACTTTGCACTGATACTTAATTTATACCATTTAAATTGAGAACTTATAAATCAAATCTTATGCGGCAACACTTTTTTTTTTTTCTATTTACATTTCTAAGTCTTTTTGCAGTAGCAGGAGGTGGGGTTTGGTTTTATTTTTGATTTTGGGTTTTTTTCCATTTCTGGAAATAACACAAAAATAAGCTAAAAATCACACACAAACAACAAAAGTAGACAATCAACGAACTTACAGAAAACTTCTTCACAATACATGATTCTAGTAATATATAGAGCCTTCCTTTCTCCTTCACTTGTGCTGTATGTCACCTCTTGAAACAATCTCCCCAGGGTATTGAATGTGCTTTAATGTTTTCATATGGCAATCAATAATTATCAATTATACACTTAGTCATATAGTGCCAAACTCTTTCATTTAATACTTGGTTCATCAATTGTTCATATATACGTTCTGTCAAGCAGCTTAATGGTATGATTGAATTGTGTGCTATTGATTTTCTATCTGCCAAGTTTATGCAGTGATTTGGAAATACTGGGCCTATATACTGATGTAATTTCCTTGACTTCAACAGAGTCATTATTCTATTGGTGTAAGGGACCTGATAATCAGATTGCCAAACATCTGGAGTGAAACACCTTTTTGATGAGGGCATAACACTGCCCTCTACAGTCTTTTTGCCTAACGAGGTTAGGTTCTAGTTCCTTTTAAAATGTAAGGGATTACTTCGTTTGGATATACTTGATTATATATATTCTTATTGTACCTATAACTAACTTTAAACTAATCTATATGAGCCTTGATTCTTAGAATATATAGGCTACTCATGAGGAGATGAGCATGTCAGAATTCTGTTAAAAAGATACCATAATCTTTAAAAAAAGCCAAATAAATCAATACTTAGACAGGCAATTGAAAATGTGCAGAGCACTGTGCTTACACATGATATTTGTAGTGGACCTGGGATACACTGGAGTAAACTCAGTGAGTTCACTGATTTGATACCTATTAGAATAAAATTACCTAGGTCAGTTAGACATTAGCTGGACAACAAACATAAGACTAATGAGAATTTGGAATAGTCAACACCTCTGACAGCACACTATTTCTTCTTGTATTTCCTTTTCCAAATGCTCAGAAATAGTATGTTTCCAGAAAAACACAATGCTTCTTTCCCTCCTGCAACTTGAATTTTCTTAAGAAAAGACAAAGACTGGTAAAGATAAACTAAAATAACTGAAAAAATAATTTAAATAGTAAAAACAACAGATGAAAAATGTTTAGCATCACAGCTATTCAATCATGTCTTGGACACATACATATTCTAGGAATCCTGAAAATAACTTCTCTACTTTATTTCCTGATGTGTTAACCTTCCTGCTTCCTCCTGACAGGGAGAAAACCACCAGAACAAAAAGAAAAAGAAACCAAAAACAAACCCTCATATGAAAATGAAAAGAACCCCTCAACCTCTATATAACTGACAACAACTTTGAATGACAGCATATGGAGCAAAGGATATATGTTCAAACACCTCTCTTTTATAATGGGTTGCTTTTCATATTCAAAAAAATGCCCACTAATAAATACCAGAATCATAACTACATTCCACAAGGAAATCTCATTAAAACTTATTCTTTCCATCCTTCTATGTCATTTCCAAATGTTAGAGATAAAATCCTCTTTTTAGTACTCCTAGAAGATTTACACGTATAAAACTATTTTTGAAGCAGTTGAACAAGTAAATCTTCGTAAAGAGACTTTTCTGACAAGATCTCCCTCATACTTAAATTATAGAAACCAGAGCTTAACTAAGCTTAAGCCTGTCCATCTTTATAGTTTGATGTATATAGAAATTAAATCACTCATCCTGATAACAAGCTATATAGGGTTGCTATATAGTTTTCAGTTGATCACATATTACAGCGGAAAGACATATGAGAAGTTACTCCTGACACTGAATAGAAGAAACTTGTAGAAGAATCTCCATGGACTGTACATACCAGGGAGATCAGTTTAAGGATTAAGGGAAATATTTTGACCTTATAACCTTTCAAACAGCTGAAGGGAAAGCTTTAAGGAATAGATGCTGTTCCATTGACATCAACAAATATATCAACCAGTATGTATCTGAAGGCAGAATTTCTGTATGAGACAAAATTGTGTGAATTTTACCAGATACTCTAAGCTCTTTTTTTGTTTTCTCTTGATAGATTAGAAAGCAGTATCCAAACTGTTTTTAAAGACCAGTACCACTAACACTGTCTTCATTTTAATTTATCTTATGGAATGTATACCATATCTGCATGAGACAGGGATATCAGGGGGGATGAGGGACTAGAGGTGGGCTCCCAAATCTTAGATACTAACTTTTCCTTGAGCTATCAAAACACATGAAATATTTCTAAGGCAGACAGTTTAAACAGGTAGTATAATACAGCATCACCAAGAAGTGTCAATAAGGACTGAAGGGATTTGAAAAGTGAGGGTTTGCATTGACTTTTGGAAATGTGTTACTGAATCAGAACATTTTTTTCTGTAATCAACTAATTTATGTCATTGGTGTTTCACTGGTCATTGCCAACAGTAAACATGCACACTCAGGAAAAGGGCATTCCTGAACTGCTGTCAGCATTGTAAACTAAGTTATATAATTTACCCTGAAATTTAGTAAACATAACTGTAACATGTAACTAAAAATAGGTCTACATTCAACTGTCAGTTGAGCCTGCAGCTATTAAGGTTATTTTGAAACATCTGTATCTCTTTGGGATTAGACTGCAAATCTCCAAACAAAAGTCTATCCTATTAGGAGTATCTCCTAATAGTAGGTGGATCAAAAGAAAAACTTTCTTGCTATTTTTTGCTCCTGGCTGTGTCCTAAGCCAAGATTTATAGTCATGGGAAAAAGATAAAAAATTCTGCTTTTCAGAAAAGCAGAATAAGAGTTATGAAAGGCATTGACTTGACAGATCTAAAGATTGATATGCCTTACTTTTGTAAAACAGATCACTGTCCCTTTTAAGATTCTAAATCCATTGCAAGTAGGTAACAGATCACTTTATGAATTCAGGCCTATGTGTTTAGGAATTCATCCATGCAGTTTAGCAGTTTTGTACCTTAATTCTGAATCAGAAAGGGCCACGTCCAGAGCAAGTCTGCTTCAGTGTGATAGGAATTCTGTAACAGAGATACGCAGTACTGTGGCATCTCTGAGTTGATGCTGCAATAAACAGCAAAATATTTTGCTCTCTAGCTGTTCAGTAACAATTTAATATCAAAGATCTTCTAATCCCATATCATCTCCATGCTATCTCTTGACTCCTTGTTGTATAATGTAGAATCATTTAATTCCTTCTAGAAATGGCATGTCCTGTTGTGAGAAAGACAGAAAAACTGCACTGGTTACAATCCTGGTCTTTCCCTAAACTTTCTGACACTTTCAATAAAGTTTGTCTTGGTTTCATCCTTTTTCCCTCACGTCTAAAATCTCTTACTATGGAGTATCATCTAAATTGCAAATCTCTAAGGTCAGTCTAGTCAGTGGTTATTCACAATTAGGTGTCAACAGAACTTGTGTCATCTTAGAATAAGTGAACAAACCATGTTGAAGCTACAGAACTCCTAGAAACTTTAATTAAAATTTAATCTTGTGTAATATTCCTTGAAATATTTACAGCAAACCTCTATATATGTCCACTGAAATGCATGTTAACATCTCTCATTTCTTCTATAGTATTGCAAGCATGGAACAGGCTTCTAATCTTCCTTAGAAGATGAATATATATAAAAGCTGATGACTGTGCTTGTGATAGGCATCTCAGTTTTTAATGTCTCTGAGAATTCATTCAGGTACTTGAAATAGTACCTGAAAAATATGAGTGGAAATCATAAAATAAACATCTAGATTACGCACAGTGTAGGTAACTTGAATACATCTCATCATTACCACACACAAGGTATATATCCACTAGTGTTCTCCTTTTCTGTATCAGGAGAACATCTCACATATTAAAAACTCCAAAAGGTTGTAATTTACTAGCTTCATAAAAACAACTTATCTCTTTCTCAAAGTAAAAGTGTAAATTTCGGCCAATTTTTGTGCAAATGCTGAAATGATTAAAAAATTCAGTATATGAAGAACATAGCTCTGAGTAAATGAAAAGACTAGCCTTTGCTAGTATACTCTCACTTAAAATATTTGAAGGGATGATTAATAGGAATTTGAATATTTGGGAATGTTTTGTACTGAAAATTCTATTCATATCCCTTTCAAAGTGATATATAAACAGTTAAATAAAATATCTATATTTCTGTCAGTTCATTTACTGTCTCTGAAGCTGCAATACAATATTTGTCTCTGGTACTACCGCATTTAATTCATCTATGAGTCTATCTATAGGCTTATTTTGTAATTATTCATTAAAGAATTTATAGTAACATAGGCATGAAGAATATAAGTTTGAGATAGTTTCCTGCAGATATGGGACTTGTATTTTTTTCCAAGTGCTCTGTAAGAACCAGTGAACTACATGAAGTTCTTATTCATCAGGACAAGAACAAGAAAGTCAAAAATTACTAACAAAGTAGACGAAGCAACTGCACATGGTTCAGGGATTTTTCAAAGCTTTTTTATTTTATTCTAATAGTCTTGTAGCTCAATGTGTAGAAAACAATTTGTAGAGTTCTGTTGTCTTCAAAGTACTTGGAATAATGATGATGGTGAGAATTTAAACAAAAGGATGAATTGATCCATTGCACTAAGGTCACAAAATAGTACATACATAATAGTGTTACAGTATTCCATCCATTTACAGCAAAATGTCTTTAGAAGTGTTTGCCATGCAGTGAGTCATGCTTTGAGCTTCACCTGGAGCTGTATAACTACAGAACCAGTCGCAGAGCTTCTTTTTTGATCGTGGCTATTGAAATGCAAATAGTATGGTAAGAGATGTCCCTGGAGTATTCACACACAGAACAGGTTGTTCTTTATTTTGAAAGAATAGGCAACATTTCCATGAACTGGTGTACCCGGATCAGACAGTCACAATAGTTAATGCAAGTTAATGAAACAGCTGCTCTCCACTTTGCCTTGGCTGTGCTGCTGCCTATAGACATAGTGGGAACTGGAGTCATCTCTGTCTGACTTTTTTCCAGGTGTTGCTCTGTTACTCTTTGGTTTCTCTTATTTTTCTTTGTGACTAGGATATCATTTTATCCCAATAATATTTACTCATCTCATGCCTGTTACACTAGTTCAAGGTTACTCTCAGGACATGTCCTTCTGCAGAAGATGCTAGATTGTCATATCAAGACTGATCCCATTTCTGATTTCACTCAGTACCAAACTTCTTTGAAAACTGGTATATCTCCTTTTGCTAGAGAATTGAGTGTATATAATTTCTGAATCAGAACAGATAGGACAACAAAAAAACCAAACAGCAAACGTATTATTTTTTTTTGGTTGTGGTTTTGATTTGCTTATTTCTTTAGTCAATTGCAAAATAATTACCAGCACCTAGGTACAATATTAATTGCAACTTGATAATTGGACCTTTTTTTTTTCCTAATACTGGCTCCATGATTCAGCACAGAAGTGATAATTCTTATACGACAGAACCTTTTTTCTTTTCATTTCAGATCCCTCAGTGTCATTGAAGTGTCATGATGAAAATAATTTTTCTGTTGCTGTTTTAAGACATAATTAAACCATTTGGTTTAATGTTTTAAGTTATTTTGTTTTCTGTTATATTATAAAAAGATTGCCTACATAACAGTGTAACACAAAAGTTATTCACATAACAGTGAGAACCCTTGGTGATTTTTCTCTGGATTAATATCTACTCAACCTAGAACTGTGAGTTGTAAATAAGTTTTATCCAGATCTTTCTCTAGTACCAGTGAATATTATATTTTCCTCAGATTTCAAGTTAAAAAAAAATGTAACCAAAGTACCAGAAAAGCTGTAAGCAAAATATAATAATATAATTACAACCATTTTCAATAAGTCAGCACTTCTTTTAGTTTTTGTTTCCCTTCTGAAAAGCAATGTAGGCAATTATTTTAAATTAGGTTACATGAGAATATTATTTGTGTAACAGAAATAGGCTTCTTATTGTAATTAAGTTTAATGGATCTCGCTCTCGAGATGAACAGAGTCAGCCTTGGAAATAGTGGGTGTCTCCAACTGCAGGTGTGCAGTACAACTCTCTAAAAATGTATTTCTTTAGATACAATATATACAAATCTTTCAAAATTTGGCTTTATTTTTCTCAATTGCATTGAGTCACTTAGCTTTTAGTTATTTTCTTTGATATGAATATACATTTCAGCATACTACCTGTTGCTGGATCAATGAATGTTAACTGAAAAATTGCCACCCTGACAAGGAACAATGGGTTCTGTGTAAGAATCAGATCACCAATGTGTGGTGAGTCATGGGAAGTTGTAACAGTATCTACATTGAAAATCTATGTTAGAGGAAATGGGTGTTTTCTAAATAATTATGATAAACTGTGAAGGTCTACTACAAACTAACCTGGACACAGGTAATGCAATTCCCTTTATAGAAAGTGTCAGTAAAGTTAAGGGATCAGGACTAAGACTTAAAAATAAGGTACTCCAGATTTGATAACTTACTACTTTTACTATGATATTTCTGGTATCTGATACTCTTCTTTCAACTCAGTCTCCTTTTACTGAGGAGCACTTGGCATATTTCTAGACACTAAGTAAAAATAAATATAAATAACTAAACCAGAAAATAACTCTTTTAACCCAAAAGATTAAACAATCCCAGATATATTGGTTTTAAAATTTCTTATATCTTCAAATAATCTTATAATAAGAATGCTTGTGGCTTTTCAAAGTTTGCATTTGATAGTGTCAGTTTAAGTAAAATAAAAAAAATGAAGTACATGCTAAAAGAAATAATAAGACAAGGGGGGAAAATGGTGTAAAAACAAAAATAACAACGTAGGAAATGTTTTAGAAAGGGAGAAATCCACTGACCAGAACAGCATGGGTTTTGGTGTGAGATAGAAAAATGGGCATGATGCTTAACTAAAGGAAGACAGACATAGAAAAAATATAAAAATACATGCACAGGAAAAAATAGATAATTTTAATTAGGTTAATGTGGTTTGGGTTAAGAAAGACAGCAAAGAATTAATCAGCTTTTCTGGCAATGTTCACTTTTCCCTTTGCAAAACGTGTTGTGGGGTGAAAAGCAATGAAAAAGTAGCTTAAAAATTCAGCAGGCATGCAGAAAGAGAAAAATGGAGAAAAAGCACAAAGTTTCATACCAGATATAACCAGTATAACTGATTAATCTAAATAGCATGTAAACTTGCTCCAGCCTGAGCACATAAAGAGGGATAAAAATATTGACATGAAGGTAACTTTAAAGTTATGCAGAAGTTAAAAGAATTGTGTTTAGAAAGTGCCTTTGGGAGTTATTACTAAAAGTTCTTATTGCTAAGCGTTATTTTGTTTCTGTGCATAGATATGCCCACCTCTCTTTCACCTGAGAGATTTAGGCTAAATCTTCAAGACGACGATCAGCACTAGCTGCAGAGAAACGGAGATATTCATGATAAGTGATCAAGTACACAAAGCAGAAGCACAGTCACGGTTCCACAGAACATTTAGTCGCACTCTATTAGTGTGGAAGGGGCGGGGGTTTATTCCTGGGAGCACCTACACAGTGCAGTTAAAGCTGTTTGGGTTAAGAAAGACCTCTGCCCTGGCCATGTGCCGTCTCTGTCCTGGCCATGTGCCTTTGCCCTCACAAAGCCCCTCCCAGGACCATCCAGCGTGGTTGCCATTAATCGCAGTTGTCACTGATTTCATGTCAATGATGAAGTATCTTGCAGGATGCTTCAGTAACACTTGCAAGGGTCATAATTTTTCTCATTCTGACCTAACTTTATTGATCCTCTCCTGAGAGGAACAGCACCCCTTGCAGCTTTATGGGACCACTCAAACAATCTAAGAATGATTTATATTACCCTTAAGGAAAAAGACATCAAGACTCGTTACTTGCTTGCTGAGATTTCTCTGAGATCTCAAGCTACCAAAATACTAAACACAAGTCAGAATATACTTGAGCAGTGGAAAGCACTGCAAAACTTTATAATATTATTAGGCTTCATTTTATAATTGGGTGATGCTTCCACTTAACACGCAATTTATTTTATTCAATATTGATAAGATTTAATGGATGATGTATTTGATTCAAGGCTTTGATACAAATGTAGAGTCTTAATTAACAAGTGATATATTTGATGCAGTGAATAATGCATCTGATTTAATAGAGGATGCACTCTATCTGCAGCTGAAGGTGATTGGTCTTTTTAGTGAGAGATTAATTCATTTCAGAAGATGATGTATCACTTTCAGTATGAACTAAATCAAATTTTTAATACACATTTTTTTTCAGTGTGCAAAGTAGCACAAGGAACAAGTTTGCCCTCAAGTGGACTTCAAAGGCAGATCATACCTCCAAGGCAGTAGGCAGGTTGAATCAGTGGTTAATTCATTCATATTATGGTATGGGTGGAACCAAGTTCTAAGAAGATACTGCCTTCTCAGCCTTTGCTTTATTCGTAAGTAAAAATATATTAAACTTATTTAATTAGATATCCACAAAAGTGAAACAATATATTAAAAAGGATTGAAAATAATAAGTGAAAGATTTAAGATGCAAAATGTATTTGAATTTGAGACATTGAAGAGGTAAAATTAAATTATGTATTTTAGCATGCATTTTTCTTAGGTCGCAAAAGCCCTGGTAAATTTGATAATAAGCACTTTAACTTTATAAATTCGTCTCATCAATACCAGTGCTTCTACATCTTTTAGTTTTGAGAAATTGTTACTTATTTCCTAAATCATCAGGAAGAGTCAATGGGAGAGCTTCAGTTTATACCACTGGAGTTTTCAGCTCCTGTATATAGAAAACTAGCCAGGATTATCACATTGAAAACACTGGAAGGCTACATGGACCCAATATTTCATTTACACTTTCTGTGATGTGAAACCTGTGTTCACTTATTATTCTATCAAGCCTTTATTTTTCTGTTCAGAGCTCCATAAATTCAATGTAAGATACTTTTAATCTAATTTGTTGACAAGTGAAAATGACCTGGGTTCAAGACAACTCCAGCTAGTTTGTTGTTTTTCTATTACATATTTAGAACTATAGGAGTATTAGGACATGCATATATAACCTAATGAGTATATAATGGCTGTCATGTGGGTACATAATATTCCGAGGAATTTAATTATAAACATCTGACTCTTTGGTATTTAAACAGGAAAATGACTGTTTAAGTACAATGTAGTTAAAGAATAATAAACCTTCTGGCATAGTCTTCATTCAGATGTTACACTCAAAAAGGGAATTAAAAGAGATTCACCAGGAATGAAAGCTATTCTGAGGTAAACTGATTTTATCTTTCTAAACATATGATAGATCTTATCATTATCTTGGACATATATATTCAGTTTTGTGTATACCAAAATTACAAGTTAGAAGTAAAAAACAAAAAAAAAACCAAAAAACAAACAACAAAAAAACCCCCACAAACAAACAAACAAAAATTATTTTTAATTTTTTTCCATTTTTCACCCAAAAATAAAATCTTACCATTTAACCACAGCACAAAGAGTAGCCTTGAAAAAAGATTACAATAACATTTAAAAAAAAACCCAACTTCATTGAAAAACAAAAATTTGGATCATATAGAATTAGGTATTCCACAACATAAAAAAAATAATAATTTGCACATCTTAATGATGCTAGGTAACAATGGATAGTGCATGGGGTAGGACAAGAGTTGCAAGTCACAGCTTTTGACAGATCATGACATCTATTTCTGCAATCAAGAGATTTACTGTTCAAGATAAATCATTGAGAAATAATTATACAATTGCATCTCTATGACCCATATCTACCCTCAATAGCTGATTTCAGTTCATAATAAATTGTGAGCTATCCATAATTTACTTACCTATAACTATGGAGTCAAGCTATTAGGCTTTTCAGTGATCAAAAAATGCTAACCACAAAATTCTGAAGATAAGAATATTATGCAAAGGCAAGTGCATATATATTTTTATATCATATATGGCAAATGATTCAAGCTGCTAAAAAGCTAATCATTTAGCCTGGTCTAGTGGAAGATGTGCCTTTCAGGGCAGGGGGTTTGGAACTAGATGATCGTTAAGGTTCCTTCCAACCCAAAGCATTCTATGATCCCTAGCTCAGGGAAGAAAAACACCACAGCAGGATCAAAAATGAGAAAAGACGACACAGTATTTATTTTCCACTTTCTGCTGTATGAGATACACAATAGGAAAAAGTAATTAAAGGTAAGAGTGTTTCCATGGAATCTAAATTGCTCTTTCAGTTTTGCCCTAAGTAATCTTGATGTGGCTATGGAGGCAAGGATAGACAAGCCTTCATAAGATCACACAGTATGTAGCCTACTTTTGTTGATCTACATATGCCATCTACATAACTGCTCTTCCTGTGGTTCTGAATTACAGTGTTTCACTTTGGTGTTGGATTCAAAAAGGTTGGAAAAAAAAAGGAGGGAAAATAAACAAAACCAAAAACCCAACCCCAAAACCCAACCAATCAAAAAAAGGAAGCGGTAAAAAATAAAACAAAAACTCTGCAACACTAAAACAATATGAAAAACTATATAACAAGGTATAATGTGTTTTTTCAGTGAGGATAAAATGTAAAGAAATGTGCCTAACTATAAAGAATGAGGATGCTGATTTTAGTTCCAAAATCACAAGAGCAGGAAAATTAGTTGGGAAGTTGGGACAAAGAAGAAGACGACCAGTTGCGGAGACAATAAAGAAAGAAGCTCCATATCTACCAGAAAGGAAATGGGCTGTGGCAAGGAAAGTTGGCAGTAAAAGACTACAAGTGCTTTTGTTGTTTTTCCAACCTTTACAGTTCTTGTCCTAAGAACTAAGAAGTGTTGGAATTTCTGAAGAGTATCTGATTTCTCTGTCAGGTTTTTGAGGAGAAAAATAAAAAATGGCCTCAGGTCAGAGCTTTGAAAGAGGTAAGTTTGAGTTACTGAGGTATCTCAAGAAGTCACTTATGATGTTGAAGACACAGGGCAGCTGCAAACTGAGCTAGGTTCTACCCTCCTGAATGTGTAAAAAACCAAAAAAGACTAGGAAACAAATTGTACCAGAGAAGATGCAGCCAAAGGTCTTGGTGCAGCTCACTGACCTCCATCAAAACTTGACAAATAGAGGATATGGTGTGCTGGATCTGCAGAAAACCAGCAGCCTCAAAAACACCCAGCAATGGAAGTTCTACATAGTTTGGTGTGTTTTGTTTTTTTTTTTCCTTAAACTGCTAACTCAAACTATAAATATTAGAAACAAACCAAAACAACCCCATCTTTCAATTCATCTTCCCGTAGATCTCCTTTTATTAAGATTTTTAATTCCTAAAAATGTAGTCAAGGTTTAAGTTATGTTCATAGTCACCAGGGATTTATTTCTTTACAGAAAAAAATTTTCAATTAATGTATTATCACAAGTACTATAATGAAGTAAAGAAAATTCATTAAATTAATGATATAGAAAAAAGACACTAAACATACAGGGGTGTAAAGGCATATACACTCACTGCAGTATGAATTAAATACTTTTTCTGAGTGCCTAGATATGTTCTAGTCATTAGAATTCTGTTGTTTTGGAAAGGCAGATGAAGCCTCCCCTCAGCATTCATCAGCTATTTCTCCATTACATTACTCAACACTTTGAATGTATTCTGATGAAAGGGAAGATGATCTGTAATATCTACAAGTTGGTCATTTGAAGAAATTTCCAATGGTTTTATATAAT
>WAAE01011138.1:0-13664 GCA_013400495.1 Nicator chloris | reverse complement strand
ATTTTAATATTAATTTAAAATGAATCATATCTTATATTCATTACAAAGCAATGAATACACATTTTATTGATAATTTAATAGAACATTCTGATTTTTGTTTAATTAAAGTACAAACAGAAAAAAACATACCAAAATGAGGAAATGCCAAAATAGTGCCATGTTCTCTTTACTGAAAATCAGATAACGAAATTGTAGCTAAAAAGGGATTTGTGATTAGTGGTACAAACTTTAGAACTTTGTGTGTCTTCAGTGGAGCAATTAGCAGAGTCTTGCAGGCATATGGGAATCCTATTTCATAAAAGGGAGTTGAAGTTATGTTAGGTGAAGTGTTTTTAGAACAGTATCACTAAGGGGCAATATGGAGTCTAAGCTACCAGAAAATAGGAAAAATTATTGTTAAACCTTTCAACAATTAGGCTTGAGGAGAATTAGAGTGGAAAAGATGGTCAGAATGACCTGATATTAAACAGGAAGGAAGAATAAGTTTTACTTTAATTAATGTCATGCTATCTTTAAGATAAAGGTTATACAATGCCATTTACTACTAACCCATAATTGTTGAATAGAAATGTTAAGAAAACCATTTTACTAGAATTTCCACTGAGTTCACTTGGTGTATTTTGTTCTGACCTCAGGTGTCCTCACTTAACTCCAAGGTAAAATAACAAAAGCTAATCCCTTCTCTGCAATTTTTTTTGTATTTGTTGAATAAACATAAGACAATTTTTTTGGTTTTGCTGGCAAAATTCATTAAAATTTTGTCTAATCACAAAAGCTCTCTCTCCCCAAAAAATTCCACTCTTTTCAGCATAATTTCTTTCATGTTCCAAGGATTGGGAATCTAACATATTTGAAATTCTAATCAAACAACAAAAACAGAGTAATATTTTCTTTTCCATAGGAACCATCTTGGATATTATAGTCTAATGAGAATAAATATTAAATATGTGCCCTGTTCTACATTTTCTAAAAAATTCCAGTCCAATCTATTGTAGATATTTTAATAGTCTTTAATTCATTGATGCTAGATAACTGCGCGGTATGAAATAATTCTAAGTATTATTAGGGACAATTTAACTACTGCACTTCAATCTTCAGAGAAAGTCAAAACTTTCATCTTTTGACATCGCAAGAATATTTTCTCCTCTTCCACATACAATTGCAATATTTCATTTGGTTTACAGTTTTAGTGTGAGAAGATGTGTAATAAGTGAGGGTTTATCACTGTTTAATTATGCTAAAGTAAACCAAAGATGCTTCAGGCTTCCAGGTTTTAGCATGTGCTCAATATTTCAACAAATTTAATCTCACAAGAAGTCATTCAATTTTAAATTCTTTAGTAATATTATTTAAAATTCTAATGTTTATTATCCTGCTACATACAGTTATCTTTATAAAATAGGATATTAAATTTTTACTTAAAAATTGTACCAATGTTTTTCTTATGATAGAAATGAAAGATTCTACAAGAAAGGACATTTCATTGTTAGTGATTTCATAGCTACAAAGGATAAAACTGTGGTTTTGTTCTATTAGCTTTTTTCATTCAATTTCCCCAATCTTAGTGTCTACACTAGTGACCTGAACTAGGAGAGGTTATTTACAATGAAATTATCAATAGTCTTGAAATTTAAAAAATTCAGACCTCAGTGAATGGCAGTCTTATGAGCTCATGATACATTTTATATGGTATGTTTTACTGGATGCTATAAAATTTACAGACACAAAGATTTTAGCTGAAGTTAAGACTTTGGCTTATATCAAGAATCAGAAGAAAAATGAAAAAAAATGCTTAAGTTTGAAGACAGAAAAATGGTGTTTTATTATGGAGTGGACAACTGGATTTCTACTCCCTAGTGTCCATCTGCTTACTTGCACAGCCAGATTGATCATCACTTTTTCTAAGGCATTAGTCTAAGATTCTTGCACTATTGTCATGATTTCTTGTCACGGGTATTATAAGGGAAATTTGGGAACTTTTGGCTTTTCCTCCCTTATTTTAGGCAAATAATTCTGGCAGACAACTTATGCATTTTTCATTCTAAATGTAAATATACAGTTTTAATGATCAGACTTAGCAATTGTGTTTCGATTCTGTTTCCAAAGTCCTGGGCACCCTCTTCTTATATGAAGTTGTTTGTGGATATTTGAAAAACTGCCAGGCCAGGCTTTGACATCTTCCAATCTGTCCAATGTCTTGTTCTTGCATCTCCATGACAGTAATTTAACCAGGTCTTTGCATTTCTGGTCAACTGGGATGGCATAGTTAAGCAACCCAGTGACTTCCCAGCTCTGAGGAATGAGGATCTCTTGTTGGGAGTTTCTAAAGATATAGTCACCTAACAGGCTAATGCTGGACAAAGGCAGCAAATTTGTGATTACAAAGGAAAAACCCAGATAATTACAGAGGCAAACAGCCACCCATAAAAAACCTTAATTTCCTAACAGGAAATCAACAGTAATAGCTCATCAGGTATAGATTGTTCTTTACAAACAGTTGAAGATTCCTCTCTAGAGACAAAGTGAGTCTCATGTTACAAGAAAAGATCACTTTTTTTGCTCTTAGCCATGAATAAACCATATTCTACTGTCCCCTTTGAGAAGATTCAATTGACTGACCAGGTCAGAGGCTGGAAGTTACAGAGATGCTTCATGATTCAATATGTTTTGTTAACACATCTAAGACAATTTATTTCCCAGTGGTCCACATAAGGTTCATGAGATACTTTCATGTTCTCAGTATGGACAACAAAAGTCTCTAATTCATTTTAATTAATCTATATTCTACAGAGAAAAAGAAAGAGCTATATCAATTCAAGATCATATTTTATGAAGACAGCAGAAGAAGCAATATATTTTATGGCCCAGTTTATCATCTATGACTTTGACTATTGCCTTCTTTGAAATTTAGGCTCATAGTGTACTAAATTATTCATTTCAGGCATTTCTAGATGAGCATGAAAGCTTAATACCATTGCTGAAAAAATCCAGTGAGAATGAGCAAAGTAACAGTTTTTCAAGTTCCAGTTCTCAATACTTGTTCCTGATAGAATTTCCCGAAATAATCATTTGTTCAAAAATGAATCCTTATGAGACATGATAACAAGAAACAGAAAGTGACAGTACAATATAGAGGTCACCACTCATGTTAGCACTGTGGTTTGGCAGGTGTCTTCAACTGGTGGGCCAAGCAATGCTTTGAAAGGGTTTGTAAACCCAGTACACAGTTACTTCTTAGTATGAGAGCTTTGTACCAACTACAAATTAAATGAAGTAAAAATATCTTTAATGTACTCATGGTTAAAAGTAGCCTTAATGGTTTCTGGGTAAATCACTGAAAATATTTTCGTGCTGTATTGAGATTGAAATATTAGAATACTAAATTTTCCTTATCATAAGCTCATATGGTATATATCCAAATGTACCTTCCACACAATGTCTGCTAGCTTGGTTTTGAGCCAAGATTAATATTTTCTCCTCATTGTCTTCCAGCAATATCTCTATCTTGCCTTTATGTTCCTTCATATATAAAAAGACCCCAAAGTATTCCCCAGACATCTTATACTTTGAGACCAAGAAGCTCCTTCTGAACAGAGGGAAGGATTCCTACTTGACTGGCAGCACTGGGTATTATTTCCCACTCTCTGAATTTTAATGCAACCATGTCCAGGTGGAACGAGAAGGTTCAGTGATACAAAGTCTGATAATTGACAAGTGTGGATAATGTTTGCTCAATGTGATGAATAAAAAAGTCAAGGGCTTTATTTTATTTAAAAAAGGTTATTTTAGCGTAACTGCGATCACAATGATTCTAAGCTTCCCTTGATGCTAACCAAGAGATGCCAGTTACAAAACTCAGACTTTACATAAATTTCATCACATTTGGGCAAATGTGTAAATTTTGAAAGAAAACCACTCTAAATTTTGTATAAGATAATCTTTCCTTATTCTTGGAAATTCCATTAATTAAAGACTGTATAAAGTCCTAGTATTTACTAAATTTGTGCAGTTTTAAAAATGAATTTAAGATGAATTGCTGCTATAAAACTTATTTCTCTGCCCTGAACTAAATGTTATCAACATTTCCAGTTGTTCTTTACTATTGCTAATAATACTTCAAATTGATAGTATACTGTGTTACTATTTAAAACAAAAAGACCTCTGGACTAGCAAATGCTAGTATCTATTTAGATGCAGCATATTTAGGACAAGAGGTTTTCCCCACTTGAATGTACTCATTTATGAACATTTTCTTCTGTGTACCAGAATATTGGAGGGGAGAGGGGAGGGGTTTTATGGTGTTCATCCAGATATATAGAGTAGAAAATCTAAACCAGGTCCTGTAGAATTACAAGCTATGCCAGACAGTTAAAAGTCAAGTGCAAATTCAATTCCTTCCCAATTTTCCAAATATTTTAGTGGAGCCAAAGGACGCCTTACCTTTCTTTTTCTTGTTTGTTTGTTTTGGTTTTTTTTTGAATATAAGCTGCTAAATTACATTTATTTGCTATCTACTACTACATAAAACCACCTTAAAACATCTATCTTAGACTGCCTTGGAAAACCAAACCTCCAGTATTCTGGAAAATATATCCAAACTCAGTAATACATCTTGTTCAATCTAATAGAGGAACTGTTGTATATTATTTGGGTAACTGATTCCCTTCTTAGTCACTACTACTTCCAATATCAGGTACCTCTACTTTCAGTTTCTTGAAGGCTGCCTCTGTTCCTCTGTTTACTTTGACAGTGTTTCCTTGCCAGCAGAGTGAGTGACCTCAGCCTGGGCCGGGCTGTGCCGGGGCTGAGGGCCTGGGCCAGGCTGTGCCAGGGCTGAGGGCCTAGGCTCATGGCCAGCAGAGCGAGTGACCACAGCCTGGGCCAGGCTGTGCCAGGGCTGAGGGCCTAGGCTCATGGCCAGCAGAGCGAGTGACCACAGCCTGGGCCAGGCTGTGCCAGGGCTGAGGGCCTAGGCTNGCTGTGCTGGGGCTGAGGGCCTGGGCCAGGCTGTGCTGGGGCTGAGGGCCTGGGCCGGGCTGTGCTGGGGCTGAGGGCCTGGGCCAGGCTGTGCCGGGGCTGAGGGCCTGGGCCCATGTCCAGCAGAGTGAGTGACCACAGGCTGGGCCAGGCTCTTCTGGGGCTGAGGGCTCTGGGCCCATGACCAGACAGCTCAGAGGGAGCCCAGGGAATGTCCAGCACTGCAGCCTTTGTGTCCAGGGCTCAGAGGGAACTGGAGACAGTGGGAGTCACCCATTCTTTGCCCAGGCCTGTAAATGTGCTGGGGGCCCTGAAGGGAAGGTTCGGCAGAGCACCAAGAGGGGCTGCGACAGTCCCTGAGGGCTACAGCAGGGCCAGCCCAGCCAGGTTCTGTTCCAGGACAGAGGATTTTTGTTTGTTGTTTTGCTTTTTCCCCAGAATGTGTTGTCTTGATCATACAGGCGTCTATGCAACACCATCCTTGGGGTGTTAGCTCCTCGAGGTATGCAGCTCTTTTCCCAGTGCAGTGAAGGAGAGAGATTTCTTAGTAAAGTTATTTCCTTCACCTATGAATAATTCTAACATCAATGCTTGAAATCAGAGTGCCCAAAAGCTACCACCATCCTCAAATCTCATGTGGGTGCCATGAAGTTTGAGACCCTGGTTTGGATTCCTCCTCCCTTGTTTTCAACCAAAAATGCGATAGTGCTTTACCCAGGTGCATCCAGGCAGAGTTGGCCGGGATATCTGCCTGAGTTGGGGTCTCGCAGTTAGTTGCTCCTATCCCATGCCTTCCTCTCATCAGGATGCCTGTGGCAGTGGGGAGCCTTGGCTATGTTCAGTGGCTCTAACCCAACAATCCAAGGCAGGCTTTTCCATTGCTGTGACAATGCTTTGAGAATTCCCTTTGAGTCACTTATCTCTGAGTTCAGGGATTTGCACAGAGTAACTTCCCTTGAGTGACTTCAGTGACTCTAGCTATGAAAAGTGAGCAGTGGGGCTCTCTCTAAATGTGGGCTTGGACTATCATGAAGCAATACTTTAAGTAGCATTACTTTAATAAATCCTTTTTCTGCCTGCACTGTTCTTATGGAGACTAAATTTTGTATCCTTGCATGAAAGCATCATTTGTATCTATTAAATAGATCAAAGTCTTTACAAATGCTTTATTTCATTTATTAAGGCAGTAGAGTTTATTGCTATAAAATTATGTTTTTATGGCTACCAGACTGTGTATTCTCATGATGTGCCCTGCTGTGTAGTCAGAGGATTAGATCAATGTTTCTCCAGACATCTATCATCACTCCAGGAGCTTGGTTAAAATCCTACAGTCATAAGATTGTGTTCTTCTTTGTATGCTTTTTAATGCCTGATAATTTCTTGGAAGATAATTTTCTGGGACTATCACTATAGTGAATATTATTTGTGAATACAGAAATTATAGGTCCATTTCTTCAAGTTTCTGGTTGATCTTCACATTCTAAATTAAAGTTGCATGTTCCTGAAAGCACTATCTAAGCAATGAGATCAGTTTCTCTTTGTTTAGATTAAACATCTCATCAATATATTATTTACATACTTGTCAACTTTCTTCTCTTGATCAGATTCAGCTGGGGGGTGGTGGAGAGAGGGAATTATTTTGCACAGAACTGATAATTTCATTGTAACTGTGATGTCACAGGTACCTGCTATACACCCTACACTGTGTTAGTAGTGATATTCCCAGTGATGATTTTGATTTGTTTGATGCTTTGATATCTTTTAAACAGCATTAATCACCAGTATGTATTAATGCAGATGTCCCAAGTTCTTCATTTGGATTTCTGTTGTAACTGAAGATTAATTACTTTAGCAAGACATTTGTCCTAAAATCTTTCCCAGTATGCATGCATATAGGAGCAACACAAATAATGAGTAGAATACTTCCATGTAGAAATAAAACAATTTTTGCTTTAGGAATTAGGCACCATAAATATAGATGTAGTAACTCTGAAAACGAACCTGAAAAATTTACTCTCATGTAAGCATATGGCAAATATTTAAGCCCGTCTCTTGTTGCTATGCTGGTACCACTGTCAAGTTATCAATTCTTTACATTTACATAACACATTGCCAGAAGAATTAGATATTTATTATATATTTTCAATTAATATTGTTGAACATTTTACCTAGAGGGGCATCTAATAATAAAAACTATATTTAAATTTCCAGAGTGCTGGGTAATATATTTGAATATCTTCACAAAGTCTTCAAAGAACTAACTTTGGAAACAGACTAGTCTTTGTTATAATTGCACGGTGTCATTTGAAGTGATCAATTAAGTGACAATTCTTGATCAGTTTTTCTGATTTTCAACTTTAAACTTGATTTACTTCCTTGCTATCATTTTTCTCCTAGATGTTTCTGTTCATGCTTCTGTTTGATCAGGTCTCTTTCTTCCACTTTGTTATTCAATTTATTTTTATTTTTTTGAATATATCCTTTTCCTTCTTTGCATGACATTTCCTAAACTCAATTTCTAAAAATTTTGGGGTTTGGCTATTTCTTACGTATTAGTAATTTCAACTATTTTTTTCATGGGCAGAAAAATTTATTAGTTCAAGCTAATCTTAACTTCCAGAAGTTCAACTCTTTCAGCTTTTGAAATGTGGACAATTGAATAATGTGTGGGGGAAAATAATAAAAGAGGTTTTATGAGACAAACAAATATCCAGAATTTACAACTAAGGCACTTTGAAAGCTTTATTAAATTTGGCTCATATGTTGTAATTGCCTTCTCCTAAGTGCTTTTGCTACTTGAATTGATTCTGTACTTTGGAAAAGCCACTTTCCTTTTAATATTAGAATATTGTTAGGCCATCACAAACACTTTAAAGTGAAGTAAGTACCTGCACTGATTTAGCTTGTCAACACTCATACACTTTTTTCTTTTTTGTGTGTTCCCTACCTATACCTATTGAGTACAAGGATTTTTGATAAAAAAGTTTTAGAAAACTAGTAATTTTCATGGACTTGTATAAGATATTCAAGGTGATCAAATTCTGAGCTTGTATATGTAAATATTCATCCTGAAAATCTGATTTTTAAGGGCTCCAATCAGTGAACAAACATCCTGCGTAATTCATGTATCTAATCAAAGCTAACCAACACAGCCTGAATTTCAAATGTCAAATGTTTGCAGTAGGCAAACAACACACATATTTCTTCATCTGTGCATATTCAAAGAATCTCTGTGTGAATCAAACACAAGTTACAAAAAGAAGTTGCATTTATTAAAGTATTTACTCAGCTCTTGTGAGCAACACAGACAGCTGTAATACTAGTGTGTTATGTGTTTTTTTCAACTGATCAATTCTATAGTAACATTTTTTCTTAATATTTTCATTGTATTCTCATGAAGAATATTGTTCCTATGGACCCAGGTATACGAAAAGGGAAATCTTTCTCTTCAAAAAATTTTTGCTAATTCTCCATGAATCATATAATCACGTTTTCTAGCCATTTATGTAAACATGTTTTGGTTTCCATCTGATAAATTAAAATTTTAAGGTACTGGTATATTTTTAATGGTTTTAGGGGTTTTTTCCACCTCAATAAATTTTAGCTAACTTTGTTTACCTGTATTATTTTTACAGTGTTTTTTATCCATCTGTAGCCTAATTTTGATGTCAATCTATATCATTATTGCACCACCCCATAAATCTTTCTATTGGCACTTCTTAAAACAGCCCATTGATTTTTTAAGATCTTGTTACCTACCAAAGTATGTTCTGGTTCTCTGACCTCCTCACACTCCTTCATGGTGACTTCAGTTAATTGCAAGATTATCAGATGATAATGTGCTAGCATTAAAATGAATTAGCATGTAATTAGTGTTGCTCCCAAGGGAGATAGTGTACTTAAAATAAAACAGTGCATGTTATATCATGAAAAACGTAAAGCAGTGTGTTTCTTCTGTTGTACTCAGATATCCACAACTCTTGCTTTATACATTGTGTTCATGGTACAAAATCCAAGAGATCTGGGGACAACTGATCAACTTCTTATTTTAAAAACATCTTGCATTATTCTTGTCGATTTCAAAGTCTTTAATTTTTACAAGCACATGACAAAGTGATTTTCTGTGATCTCATTTGGGTTGTCTCATTCTCATTGGCATTTGTTTACTGCAAATATTATCAAGACTAAACAGTATAGCCCACAATAATGTGTTGCCAGAAAATTGTTTCAACTAATTAAAATTAATTAATTCAATTTAAATATGAAACAACATTTAAAAAATACTAATGTGTTAATGGTAGTGTTTCATAACTAGAGCTACGAATACAAGGCTGTTACAAGCAGAAAAAGTGCTTAGGTTATGGGAAATATTATTAATTACATCTAGCTTGTTAATCTGAAGAATTTACCTTTTAGGAGATCCAGTGTCAAGGTGTTCTTATGCAGGACTAGATGAATAGAATTCATTCTGTCTCCAGAGTAGTGTATTTACCTCTGTTGCACTGGAGGGTCTGGACACCAAAGGAAACTAAATGGAAAAACAGTTTGTGTTTTAGTATTGATTAATTTTCTAAATATGACATTTTACTGCTCTGACTGTATTCTCAGGAATATTTCTGTCTTCCAGTTGATGACAACGTTTAGGACTTTAAATGTACATAGATTGGAAAATCACAGAATTGATAAGGATGGATCTGACCCTCATTACCTTCTTTTTGAGATAAGTCCATAGATTCATAGCAGTAGGTTCTATAACAAGTGGCAAAGTATAGAAAGAAAGTGAGAAACTAAAAATGTTCACTTGCACTATACTGTTGTGTAACGCTTCACTGGAAAAGCACTAAAGATTGGGTTCCCAAGTCCCACGGCTTCAGGGCTGACTGTGCTTGAGGAGGGGATGCTTATTTATCATGGGATCTAACACTGACATATCTAAGTCACATTCCTTGAAGCATAAAAAGTTAAACATTCTCAGCACCTAATTTGAAACAGTTATTATCCAGAAAATCTGAGCCCTTAGATTTCTAAAGTACTTTGTGGATATTATAGGCAGATATAAATTCTAAACTGTGAACATCATTGTGTGCTGTTACAGATAATGTATGTGGAACGTAGAGTGCTAAACTTTAGTGATAATGGAACAATCTTCTATCTGACATGCTTTTAGTTACATTGCATTTTTTTGTTGTTGTTATGTTAAACCATTTTTTTGTATTTGTTCTAACATATCCAAATGGAAGGTTTCTTTGGGGGGTTATTATGCAGGGTTTTTGGGGGGGTTCCTGTATAAACTTACACAAATATGGTCAAGGAGAGGGAATAATAAAAATAGCAGAATGCATTCCATTTCATTTCATGAAACAAAAGCCAATGAAAATGCTTATGTTACATGCTTAAAGGAGAAATTAAACTTAATCATTACAAAACCAAAAATCCCTGACTAACAAACACTTGTTGGCAGGAGAAGAAAAAGAGACAATAAAAATTGTGCCTTATCTACATGTATTGCTTATATCTTTAACTGAACTACAGATCAGATTGATTAAACTGCTTTGGCAGTGAATGCAGAAATAATGGCATGGGCAAATGCATGTACCTGTTCAGGATTTAGTTGTTCAATATTTATATTAAAAAAACAGAAATGCTTTTTGAAGAATTAAGAACTACATTAATTTTCTATTATTTTGTTTCTGTCTTTCCATAAAAAGATGGATTGGTGACTTCTAGAGGCTTGGTATTCCCAGATTGCTTCTTCTAGAGTTGATTAATTCTCCTGATGATGACTTTAACTATTCAGAATCTATGGCTTTAAAACAAAAGCCACAACTCTGTTTCTGCTGATGATCTGAGGATTTTTTCCTGCATGTCTTTTCCTGCTCTTTGAAAGAATTGTTTCTAAGTTTTTCTGCTTTTATGCCACATTCTTTATTTCACAGTACTTCTTGTATTCCTTCTCATTCCTACCTTGCCTGTATTCATAAGTTCTCTTCCTTTTCTTTTGCATATAATTATAAACACTCATTTGTGAAATATTACAGATTTTACTTTTCACAAAGTATGTTATTGATTACTAAGTGTCCACAGCATATTATACCTTTACCCTCTCATAACAAACAGTGTGCAAGTTATACCACTCCACTTTAAAATTTATAGGATTTCTGAATGCCAGTATTTGTTGTATATCAGAAGCAAAGTTTATAAGGAGAAGATTAAGAGGGGAAAGTTAATGTCTTTCCTTGTCTGTATCCAAGAGCAGAGAGAAGTAGAAAGTTCACAGCAGACATGACTGATTTCACTGCAAATTGTAGTAGGTCCAGTCACTTCAGTAGTTATATAAAGTTGGAGCATCAGCCATTGCTTCATCGAAAACAGGTTTATGGAATATTGCAGTCCTTCATCCTCACTGGGCCCTAGGTCATGACTCTCGCCAGCACCACCTGTGTGGGTAATAACACTCGTCTGATTTTTCCTTACTATTGGTTGCAGAGCTGTATTCTCCTTGATATTGACTGGATGGATTCTGGTATTTTGATTTAAAGCTTTTCAGAATGTTTGCCAGTATCTATTTCCTGATGCTTTGTAAATTTTAGAACCCCAAAATGATAACAGTTTACATTTTATTTGAACATTCAGTTTGTTTTATATCTTCAAATTTCAAGAAACTGTGTCTTGTTTTAGTCTGATGCTCTTGTATGTGTATGTATGTTATATGCATGCATGTTTGTACACTCTAGACTACTTCATCTGACTTTACAAAGTTAAGTTTGTAGGAGTGTCATGCAAATTTCATAATTATTAGAGCAGTGCAGCGTGGAGAATATGTTTCATGATAAACAGAGTCTTTTTGGTTCTTATCACAAACAGTGCAGCTGATGCTGACATAGTATATGTATGCCAGAGTGATGTATCATTTTTATCAGTCTAAATACATCAAGACAGAGAGTTTGAATGTATTTTAGGAGCAGCACAGATGGGAATTAGCAAACAAGTGTTTAGAGTAATATCATAGTGTTTTCTAGGTATAGATTCTTCTATCATGTCAGAGTCTCCGTGGTCTGGTTTTCCCTCCCCATAGCATAATGATCAGAACAGTCATGCAGGCTGAAAGAGCTTTGAAACTAGAAAAGAACAGAGTGATGTGTTCAGAAGTTGCATCTCTAGCCTCCAGATCTGTCACTGAACCCACCTGGGATGAACTGGATACCAAACACTGAAAGCTTTCTTAACTACACAGAGCTCAATAGTTGTACCTGAAGGAAGCTGCGAATCAGCTATCAAAAGGCAATCCTGAGAAGAGAATCAATGGAAAGTGTCCTACTTGCCAAGTGTTTATTCCTAAAAAACAAGATTGCTTTGATGACAGGGCTGTTTATGTAGCCACTTTAAAAAAACAGTGTGTGTGATTTTGCCTTCATGTCTTTGCTGGACATTTAAAAAAGTATGAGCTGAGATATCACTCCTATTCTGAGACTGTTTGGGTCTGGCAATAAATGAATTGTAAAACTCTGACAGAGGGAGTAAAGGGAGTTTTTTGTTAGGTCAAATTCACGTGCATGTCTGTACACAGCATTTAGCTGTTAGAGTGGTCATAAAGGAAGTTTGGGTGATGTTTTCCTACGTTCATTTTTTTTCTTCACCTTTTTACCTTGCCATAGGAAAATGGATCTATCTCAATGTAAATCATAGTCTTAAAATCTCACAATAAAATATTATTCAAGCATATGCAAGGTGTGCATGCTGTCAGGACATTCCATGAGGAACAGAGCTGTCCAGTTTAACAGAAATGATAATTTTCTAAAAATATATGTGAATACATCCTTCTGGGCTTACAAGACAGGTCACTGTTGCTATAAAGTTGTTTTAAGTACATGTAGCAGCAACATAATTCTTGACTAAACATTTTGGCACAAACCTGAAAACAGATATCTAATTCCAGGAGCATTTAATTTTTTAGGGCCAAAACTCTTAAGCAAGTGAGTAGATATTTCATATGCTTAGTATTAGCTAAATGCAACATTATGGAACCTTTAGGTGTGTATCTTTGACACAGTGTGTCCAGAGACCATCTGCTAAATTCCCAGCTGGGTATTTGCATGAAGTCTTACTGAGTTTATACACGAATCTTCAGGAACTTTGTAGACATTGTGAACATTTCTGGTATCAGTTGAGACTTTCTTGCTAAAATCGATCCACTGATGTAACTTGTTACCCAGCTGGGCTGGGCTGTGAAGAAGTTGATACTGTTATAAATTCATTATTTCTGCAGTAAGAGGCATATGAAGGGCAAGCAATGTGTGCTTTCTTCTCTGAGCGATTACTTCCAATGCACTCTATTTTCCCAGTGTTGTATTTTGTTAGTTTAAAATGTCACAAACAAAGTAGATTTATAGTTTAAAAGGAGGAAAAGGTAAGAACTTAATGACAACAACACTGAGATGGAAATCCATTTTCTGATCAAAGATGCAGAGAAAGAAATCAACTAAATACCCAGTGCAGGCAAACAGTAATGTAAGGTTCAAAAAATTTGTAGTTAATATACATCTAGGCAGTAGCCCACTTACAGATTTTGAAGATTGGCAGGCCCAAATGCTGCTGCTCTAATAGTAACTATCAGAGAGAAAGTCAGAATTCTGTTATAGGCACTGAATAGGAAAAAAATCCTAGAAAACAGATAGAAGAAAGAGAAA
>WAAE01011135.1:0-13142 GCA_013400495.1 Nicator chloris | reverse complement strand
TATATTATATATAATTGTTATATTAACTGTGATAATATTTATTAAAGAGTGAAAAGTTCTTCACAAAAACTGAGATCTTTGAATAAAATAAGAGTTCAGTCAATAATTTCCAATGGATCTAAATTTATCATCAGCTTCTTCTTTGTTTCAATGCAACTGAATAATACTAAATTGGCTGATTTACTCATTTACGTACCATAAGAGGAGTGAAGCTGTGATGCTGGTTTTGCAGATGCAACACTGAATTCTGGCCTGTCCTTTGATACACTGAGCCATAAAAATAGTCAAGAGAATATGTAAAGAAAGCCACAACCTTTAAAGAATAAAAAGCTTTCTTTAGCACTTTACTTTTCTGCTTTTCATGCTCATACCTCTCTATGCTTGAGATAATCTACTAGATAAACAAACTATGAGCTCAGGGGGAAAGAGTCCCCTTAAAATTCAAAGAAAAGTGAAAATGGAATAGCTAAAAAAAAGTTTGGAGGTATATTTAAAATGCTGTTAAAAAAGGTGTTGTCTGGGTCACATTTAAAATATGCTTCTAAAAAAATTAACAGCTCCTTCCCAATTCAGCAAAAGTGTAGTGATATATTTGCAGGAAGGAATCTGAAAAAAAACCACTTAAACCTTCACATTATCCTCTTCAAAGAATGTGTCAGCATCTGACTATATGACTTGTTCTTATTCTGAGATTCAAGTTTCCTGCTGAAGTAGATTTACGTAGGCACTTTGCAATTACCCACAGTATTCCGTAAAGAAATGCAGCATTCCAGTGATATCACCTGAGAAACACTGGAGCACTGGAGACGCAAAAGTTCAGTACATCTCAGCAGTGTACCTCTGCATAGCCTTGACATGAATAAGAGAAGCACTAGTGACTCAAACTGCTTATGATTTTAATTTCTTATTCCATATACTTTGTCTTGATTTTTACCACAAGAATGACACTGCATAAAACTATGATTATTGTGTTGTATGCAATATATACACTTTTTTTTATAAGCACTCAATGATAGAAATGAGTAGAGGGGAAGAATAAACCTTAGAAAAAAGATCCTGAATTTTTCCAACAATTTCTTTTAAATGCTTTTAAAGTAAGAAAATAATAAATATGATTGCTTCCACACGAAGTATCTGCTCCAGCTGTGATTTCTATACACCAATAACAAAATGTAACTACTGTACTTCTGTACAGATGGTCTTGACTCAGTGTTAATGTGAATCCTTAGAGAACGCAAGTGTTGATTCTCACATGTGCAGTCACTTCAGAGCCATTTTTTAAAAATATGCAAGGAATTGCTTTTGCAGAAATGAAACAAAGCCAGATATCTAGATTGCTGCAAACCATTTATAAGGCCAAACAAAACCAGAACTTAAATCCAGAATTCTGAACTCTTAAGAGCAGACAAATATATACCTATATAGATGTCTGTGTGGATTTTCAAGAAAAATACACAAAACCATGCATGTATAGATTCTGAAAATCAACAGATGCTAGGCAGCCCTTCGGTTGCATGAACTGTAAGATCTGTCTCAAAATGAACATCTGGAACATTTAAATCTTAAATCTAGAGTCGATCTTCTAGAGTCCCTGGGGACTATAACAAAGGACTGACTGCACAAACATCTGTCCTTGTCTGCTCAAGGATTTATTTTCTTAGATAAATTCAGGCAAAATGGAATCTTGTCCAAGCCATGATGTTAATGTTTACAGTTGGTAGACTGCTAAACTTACCTTAGCTTAGGACCAAACTTTTGCTACTAATGTAAGTTTACTCAGAACTTTATGGTTATGGCAGTTAACCATAGATGCTTATTTTTGGATATTAGTAATTTTGCCACTCTTGAAGAATTTAAGATTTTCTCCAAATCCAGAGATTGTGTCAATCTTTTATTTTTCCATGGTTTAACTGCTTGCTTTTTACCTTCTACCTCCCGAGAAAATTCTAAAATCTAAACAAAAGCATTAACAAAAAACCTTGACAAACATTATTTCCCTTGCAATATCTTAAAACTTCACTTCTAGATAATATTTTTTACAAAAAATCCCCATACAAGTCCCCCACACAAATGTGTGCTTTTGAACCATTAGATAATCTGTCTGAATCAGGGTTCTCTCTCTAAAACATGAGTGAACCCTGTAGTGACTGTGTAGGTTCTTTACCTCCTTAATTTTCACTTGGCAAGTAGCCCAAGCCTCTGCTTTAAATTTCCCACTTGGTAGCACTAGTATGGCACCTGAAGAGTAATTAGCTGTTAGAAAGGGAATTTGAATTGTTTGCTGAGAAGGAAAAAAATGTGCATGCCTAATAAAGATTTTTTCCTTGAGTACCCGAAACACCCTTTATTTATTTTTGCTTAGAATGCACCACCCTTTAAATAGACCAGTGACCATTTTTTTTAAAAACCTTCCAGATAAACTGAGTGATAGAAAACCAGGTAGTTTTAAAGCCATGCTATTTTTATTTTAGTCAGTCTTTTGCGTTACAGCAGCTCTTATCTTTACATAAATTTTGTTCCACTCCCCCCCTCCCCCCTTTTTTTTTTAACCAGTTTCCTGATAATGGCATTTTTTATTTTATTTCTCACATTGCTCTTCTATGGACACCTAAGAAGAAGTCTTCCAGGAAGGCAAATCATGAGAAATCAGAACATGTTAGCTAAGTTACACATATTCCTTGTGAAGTTTATACTGTCTATGAAATTTTATATTATGGTACTGTTTGCAAGATGGGCAGATCTTCATTGGTCCCAATGACCTTGGAAACTCTTTTTAAACAATTCATTACACATATATAGTTATGCAAAATGAGTAACAGAAATGAAGTTTTCCCTCCTCTAGAAATTAGCAGTTCCCTAGTCCTAAGAAAGTGAAAAGTGCTGCTCCTGATACTGCTTCTGCCTTCTGTGCAAAGACAAAAACACAGAGAAGTTTGAGGGGGAGGGGATTTGATTTCTTTTTTAATGTCTGCCTCCTTCCAGCAAGTCCATCTGTTGTAGCACTATAATTCTGGAAGCAGGATGTGTGTGTGACCAACAGGAGACAATTACTGCATAAGTGTTTGTTGATTCAGCTCTATAAAGGGCAGGCCAATCACTACAGTATGAACAGAAAAGAATTCCAGCTGAGGAGCTGCATATAGATTAACACAAAATACATATATACATGAGAATGGGGAAAACCAGAAAGGAGTAATAACATGGAAAAGGATTAAGGAGGAATGAAGACTGAAGCAGAGAAGAAAGTTTGTGTCCTTAAGCTGTCAACTAAATACTTTACTCATCTCTATTTCCACAAACTGTTTTTTCGGCTTTTCACCTTAACAGAGAAAGATGGAATTAAATAGATATGGAACTGGATGAGCCCCCTTTGGGAGAAAACTGTAGTTGTCCTGGGGTTAAGGAGACACTGCCCGTTCTTCACAGAGGAACAGGTACTAGTTCTGGATTGAACAGATTCTCAGGAAGGTTTACAGATCACAGACTAAAAGTGAAACTTACCTCACTCATTTGAATACATGTACAAGATCACCATAAAGACCACTTCATTTTCAAAAGGATAAATTAATTGCGTTGATACACTAGCCTCGATATCATTTGTACATTACAAGTGGCCCACACAAAGCATGGTAATATATAATATTTCATAATTTTGACTAAAATAAATTAAAATACAGAAATCAATATTACCAAAATTTCACAGAATTGCAGTAGAATTAAGGCGAATGTTGCAAGATACTATAATGAAAAGTACTTTACCTCTATGGTCAGTTTATTACCTTGAAGTCTCTGATCAGCCGAATGTAGCTAGCTTGTTAATTTTTCGTTGGTTTTTTTAACATTCTTAACGTGAAAGCCACTGTTGTCTTTTTTTACTCTGTAAAACAGCTATCTGCTTTGCAGTGACTTAATTTTTTCCTGCAGTAGAGTAACAGAGTAGCCTGGCTTCTGGACAGTGATATTTCTCCCTTTTGCTCTGTTCATTGAACATAAAATGGCATGTTACTAAATGGACAAAGTCATCATAAATAACATGATTTTTGATTTTGTTTTGGCCCTTCAAAACACTCTTGCAATCTCTAATATATTTCTCAGTAAGTAAACTGGCAAATTAACAGCTGACCTTAAAAACATACAACACATAAACCAGTCAACCTATAAACATTCCATGTTGTGCTTTCTGAAGTGCCAACAATGCAAAATCAACAAGGACTTGGAAATTACATGTGTCTTGAATTTTTGATCAAGATTATCAAAAATAAAGGCTTCAATGTCTTGTTAAAAGGCTGGGGTTTTTTAAGGTCTAAACCAAAATATATTCATTAGCTATGTTGGCTGCAAGGGACAAACATGAATAAAAGGTAATGAAAAATCTTATATCAGTCAGTAGATTCACTAGGTGGGACTTAGTAAAAACTTACCTTAACCATGTGAAAGGATGTTGTTTGACAGTCATTTATTACATGAGAATTTCACCTTAATATAATGAGCTAAATATCTGAAAATACACATACAAATTCAAACAGGCAAATCTTGCAACAGCATATCAGTGGGTTTGTGTACTAATTTTGGGTATTAAATGCTCAGTGTGTGTTTAAACACTTTTTGTTTAAACATTTCTCCAATTTTTAAGTCTTCAGATTGTAATTTCTATGTCATATCATGAAACATATTTCTGGGAATATTCATAAAACAGCTGTTAAGCAAATTTAAAAGAGCAACACGTTCTATACGAAGTGCACTGAACAAACGACTAACATTGCAGGACAACTTAGCCGTGAATCCTAGATGGCTACAATCACCACACAATTTGAAAGACCAAGAACTGAGCTCCCAGCAGCAATGATGAGCAAACAATCCATGCCTGCAGCAAAAATATGGAGATCTCTGCTCTAGCCCACAGCTCTAATAAATGTATGAGTTGTAAGAGAGTTCCAGTTACTCTACTCTTACTGCATGGGGTGTTATATATTCCTACCACGTGAGGAAAAACTGACCTAGTCCTTGTATCATAAATGGTCTCATCTCCAGCCCCTTGCACAGCTCAAGACTTCAGAGATTTCTTTAGCTTCTCTTTGTATGAGAAGACCATGACACAGCAGTAGAGCCCTTAAATCCTCTGGATGGATTCAAGAATTTTGTTAAAATTGGTGTTCCCAACTGTTAATGCTGAACGTTTGTGCAATACTTTCTTCCACACTCACAAACCATGTTTTCAAATCCTTTTCCTGCAATAGGGGAGTTCTGCTGAAGCATATTTAACTGCTTGAGGCTCTCTGGACACTTGTGAGTCTGCTTCAGTTCTACCAGTCTGTTACAAATGTCTATCAGAATGTACCTATCTTCTCCAGTAGGAACAGAGAGTAAATGTAATACAGGCCCTACAGAAATGGTAGTGGCTGTGCTATACTACCAATAAAAAAAAAAATTGATGAAATAACACAGTCAAGAGTATGTAACAAAACCAGAACATTTGCATTTGCTTTAAAATTTTGGAAAAGAAGAAAACAATTTGTTTTCAAACTCTGTTATACAACCATTCAAAATACTGAATTTCAAACTAGTTGATTAAAAGCAGCAAGTTGTTCAGTGTTTCAGTTTTCTGCCTCTTGAACTAAGAAACAGTAATATCTGTTTATGTTTAAAATTCCTTGAAGTGATTTATTTGGACAAACACAGGAGGGAAAATCGATTAGACACTGTTAAAAAGTCCAAGAATGACTCATCTGTTACAGTTGTATGGAGCCTCTAAAGACCTGGGACACAACCAGCTGGCCCTCTTCTGTGAGAAAACAGCATATAGATGTTAGCAACGAGGCAAGCAGTTCAAACCCCAGACAACGAATGTAGACAGGGTAAGAAGAGGCTAAAAGCATACTTTTCTCAAGAATCTCCTGGACACAGAGAGAGTCAAAAGTATCTTTCTAGGATGGAGCAATTCGTCCAGTGCACACCAAATGACCTGAGAGATATTTATGGTTGATTAGTCAGCACACCATTTGGCTGGCAGGGGCAGAGAGAGGGGTGTTGGTGTCTCCCTGTTATGGGTTAGGTCAGCTCGTTCTGTATGGTGCTTCTGACCGAGAGAAAGGTTAACGGGATGTCTGTGGCATTCTTTGTGGGGACCGAGACAGCACCACTAGCTTACAGCAGCATTACATTTCTAAATCATCTTTTACATTCCTGTCCCAATACTCCTACAGATATATTTGGTTTGTATGGCCAGGTTTTGGTAGTGGGGGAGCTACAGGGCTGGCTTCTGTGTGAATTCCCAGAAGCTACTTCCATGTCCACCAAAGCCAATGCCAGCCAGCTCAAAGATGGATCCACTATTAGCCAAGACTGGGCCAATTAGAAATGACAGTGTCTCTGTGATAACATAATTAAGAAGGAAAAAAATTACGTGCAGATGTAATTGCAGCCAGACAAGAGCCGAGTGCGAACNATCCCAGGGGGGCCCATGCTGGAGCAGCCTGTCCTTGAAGGATTGCAGCCCATGGAAGAGTGACCCACGTTGCAGCAGTTTGTGGAGGACTGTAGCCCATGGGATGGACTCACATTGGAGAAGTTCCTGGAGAACTGTCTCCTGTGGGAGGGACCCCACACTGGAGCAGAGGAAGGAGTCCCCCTCCTGAGCAGTGGGAGAAACAACATGTGATGAGCTGACCATAACCCCCTTTCCCTGTCTCCTTGTGCTGCTGGGGGGAAGGAGGTAGAGCTGGGAAGAAGGGAGGGGTGGGGGAAGCTGTTTTTAGGGACTTCTTTTATTTCTCATTATCCTCCTCTGATTTTGTTAGTAGAAAATTAAATTTATATGTCTAATTCAAGTTTGTTTTGCCCATGGCAGTATTTGATGAGTGGTCTCTCTCTATCCCTTTCTCAGCCCATGAACCCTTTGTTATATTTTCTCTGCCCTGTCCAGCTGAGGAGGGGAGTGAACAAGAGGCTTGGGTGGATGTCTGGCATCTAGCCAGGATCAGTCCATGACAGCCAACTTAATGTTCAGAAAACATTCTAAAATATAATGAATCCACCCACTAAATATCTGTAAGCAGGTCTTCACTTCTATATTGAGAGTCAAATTAATTAAGAGTGGACAGCAGTGCTAATAGTAAACTCCAAAACTCTACCCAGGGGAACAAAACAAGTTCTGTTACGTACCTTTTTATTATATTGCTCTTTTTGGACTTTTAAATGAATGACATTGTGGGGCTTTTTTTCCTTCTTTTTTATTCTGTCTGGCAGTGGATCAGTGTTTTGCATTGTCTTCATAATCACTGTTTCCAAACTTTCAGAAGTTGGTATTCCAGAGTCACTAAAGCAGCACATGCAGGAAAAAAAACAACCAAAAAAACCCCAAACAAAACAAATTAAAAAAAAAAAACAAACCACAAAAAACCAAACCAACAAACAGAAACTCCACCAAAAAAACAACAAAAAACCCACCAAAATTCAAGCTAAATATTAAATGTTCCGGAGTCAATGCATAAACACACAGACATAAGATCATGCAAGAAAGAAAATAATATAAAATGCAAACAGTAAGTTGACTTACTCAACACACTTTACAAATACAATAAAGCAAAAATCTATCTCTGAAATGATTTTATCAAGTTCTACTCTTTCAAATGGAATCTCACTCTAGAGTGCAGAGGCCTGACACTTCAGCTGCTTCTTAAAGGCAACTTTTGTGAAAATCCTTAGAAGTTAAATACTTGATTGTACTTCTAGTTTATGAATGGCTCCTAAACTACTAAATATCTACTTTTCTTCATTTTCACATTTTATAATATAACAAATAAATGCACAATACTTAATAACATTTTGTTTCAATTGAACTTTATTTGTGTGTTGACTGAGACAAACTCATAAATCACACTTCAGTGAAAACTCTATTTAGCCCCCCTTTGGAATGCTCTTAAATTCTGTAAACCTGTTCGTGCTTTCACTGCAATTTGTGCCATGCAAACAAACTGGACCTGAAACTTTAAATCTTCTTACAGTTTTTCCATTGAACTGCACCCAATGTGCTCCTAACTCCCAGTTTTTCACTGTCTTACCCCACATTATAATTTACTTTCTTATATTCAGGGAAATCTACTTTAAAACATGAAGTCTTGGATATATCCTTTTCTATAACATCAGTGGCTATTTATCATCATTTATGTGAGCTGATTTGTGAAGGAATCCCTTGACAGAAGTCTAGTTTGACTTGTTACTTTTTAAACCAAGGTATTTTAAGCAGCATAACTGACTTCAAATTAAGTTACATCATCATAAAAATCAATGGATTTGAGATGCAGTTTCCTTAACCAGAGAAAAGGCCTAAACTGATGAGAAGAGCTCCTACATAAACATGTCTATACTGTTCAAAACC
Source organism: Nicator chloris (assembly GCA_013400495.1). Classification (NCBI taxonomy): domain Eukaryota; kingdom Metazoa; phylum Chordata; class Aves; order Passeriformes; family Pycnonotidae; genus Nicator; species Nicator chloris. Next base: position 4,765 of record WAAE01011135.1, on the reverse strand, counting down.
TGTCCTGACACACTGGTATGTCTTACTGACTGATGAGAACAGAAATCAATGCAATGGTTTAAAGGGGCTGTTATACAGCCATGGAGATATTTCTAACTACATACACATTTCCCTCACCTGCTTTAAGGAATGTTCTATTTTGAAAATAGAAGGCTTGCATTTAGAAACTCAGACCCAGCTACTAGTGATAAAGAATGGTATTTATTAATTAGCAGAAGAGGAAACTAAATGAAGATACTTCCCTAACTTGTTGAGAATGACACCTTGAAACTTCACTTTCAAAAATGTTCTACGACAAGAATTCCCTAACCCAACATTTGTACAATTATTAAAAGCACTATTTATGGCTAGCCACAAGTGAAGCTATGCAATTACTTTTCATTTCAAACTTAACGTGGAATGACAATGTGCTTGCTCAAGTTTTTTCTTAAAGAGAACATAGCAAATTAAATACGAATTACAACATGTATACGTTTCCATATGTGCAGACATGTACGTTTTCTATTAAAATCAGATCTGCAATATTTATTGATACATAAAAACAAACAAGCTTCACATTAGTGATAACAACTGACAAATTACATGGTTCTTAATTCTCTTTCTCCCTCAAGATACTGTGTTCAGGAACCGCCTATTTTGCATGGGGAGAAGTAGTAGAAAGGCTTCATTTGCCACTACTGATTTGCTCCATATGACACATACAGCCAGTATAAAGCCTATGAAGCCAATTCCATTTTCTTTACTCTTTTCCCATGTTTCCTGTATTTTGGATACATACAGGCTTAAGAAATTTCTTTGCTTGTCTCTGAACAAATTCCTGGAAGACAAGGTGTGTGAACCATTTACCTAGTGGCTTACTGCTGCCTCCTCAAGTGTATGGGGATGTAATAAGGAGAAGCAAAAATTCTCATTGTTTATATGACGTTTGCCAGTGGAATTTTCTGAGAGCTTTTTGATTCATGAGTGGGATTGTACATTGCAACCACCACCTTTAAAGAACTGATTTTTAACCATCATTCAATTAAACTTAGTACAATGACTGCATAAAACATACATGAAATAATTAGTGTGGATGGTTCTTAATTTAAAGGATGTTAAACAGCTTGTAGACATCTGCTAGCAAGCTGAAATGGGTCATTCAAAATTTATCTAACTAAATTAAGGGGAAAAAATGTTTCTCCTCCCGGGTCGGCATGTCACAAGATAACTAAACCGACTTACTAGGCTTGCCTGGGAATCCTTAGCTGTCAGTGGTGAATATGCAAAAGGCCAGCAAATTAAATCAACCTGCCAAACTGTCAATTTCAAGCCTCATGACTGCATGAAAATAGCATCACTGGAAGAAATCAAGCATTGCCTTCTTTTGGGTTTCCTGGCACCTATTCAAATACTCATGCAGTTGTGGCTAATTTCGCATGCAAATTTCAGTCAATAAGCTCCGAACAAGACCTCCCAAGATATTTCAAAGGATCTGACAGTATTTTTTTTGAATACCAAATCAACAGTAGTTGAAATTCAATCTTCATTTGCTAGTGCTTTACATATGCACAGTGTCCCCTCTACAGGGCTAAGTTAATGAGAGCTGTACCTGCTTTCACTCACATCCTCCCAGCCGTCCTTACTGAAGTTCTCAAATACATTACTCATAACCTTGATGGACTGTTTGAGAAAAGCTCCATGATGTCTCAAAGAGCTCTTTTTCTTGGCTGTTTCTAATTTAACCTTGGTGCCTGTTATCTTGCAATTACATTGCCCAGAGATTGCCACTGCTTTGGCTTTATCCGGCAAACACTTCTGCTCCTGCACTTGACTCAGCAAATCTTCACTTTCATTTCTCAACCTGTTAGCTTCTGTCACTTGCCTCTTCAAAGAGGAACCTTCTTTTTCTTTCTCATCAATCACTAACTGAAGTTCTGCTTTTTCTTTTTTTATTTCACAAATCCTCTTAAGTAGTGTTTCCAGCTCTTTTTCTTGTGTCTGCATCTTCCTTTTGCACTTTTAAAGATTCTTTCAAATACATTTTCTCATCCAGTAAGTCTTTATTTACTTCTTTCTGTTTCTTTAATTCCCCTTTAATAGCTTTGAATCTTCTTTCTTGTTGTTGTATCTAAAAAAGCAGTTTTAGCATTCACAATATTTCAGCCTGTCTTGAAAAACTCCAAACTATGTTTTCGGATCTATTTATTATATTACAATAGTATTACATGAAGAGTAAGGACAAAAGCTATCTGTAGTCCTTAATTTAAAAATAATTTTAACGTAGTGCAGATGACAACATTTTAGCTGCAATAATACAGCTGTTGAACAAAGGGCAGATGGTAAAAGAACTTAAAATTCCAGGCAAAATGACACAAAAGTTTAAGTATGCCATGCTAATGAATCTTCCTGATGCATCTTGAGCTCATCACTGATTTGGTTATACATACTAATTGAATTTAAAAAAACATTTTCAGAAGGATTACTACTTTGAAATATGGACAATTTTGCACTAGTTATCTGAAGCAACAAGTTCTTTCAAGTGTCACAAATGCAGAAGTAAAATATTAATTTGATCTTTCAAAAAACCCCAAACAAATCCTAGCAAGAGATATCAGAAACTTGGCACCTAAAAATATGGAAGCTAGTATGTGCTTTCTATTCCCTAGAAAGGGAAAATCCATCATGTTTCAATTAACAGATTAATTTTACAAGTTTCTCACATAAATTTTGAAGCAGCATTCTACCTTGCTTCTGAAGTCCTTTGAGGTTTATGGATATTGAGGTCCACTAACAATAAACTGATTCTCTATGATGTTCTGGAATAACCACAAAAAGGACAATTGCCAGAAATAAGGGGTAATTTTAATTTTAGCAGATACTAACATTATTATTTAGTCTGTGAGATATCCCCAGAAGCCTGAAAAGGACATCAGAGGAAGTTTTGTGCTCAGTAACCACTTATTCCAGTACTTGGAGAAATATTTTTGGCTGGTTTTGTACAAGCTCAATCCCCACTCTTTTACTAAGGGAAGTGTCAGGAGTTCTAGGGTTCTCTGTACATTATTAGGAAAGACTATTTTTCCAGAAGCTGTACTAGCATGTGCATGACTAACTTGAACTCCCAACCTTGTAAAATACTGGCCGGTTCCCACACTTTGTAGCAATACAAAATGTCAGAACTATCTTTGACACTGAAAATATTGTAACCATACTGTTTCTGTAAGTTTCTACCTATAGGTTTTTATAACAACATTTTGTCAATACTTTTAAATTAATTTAAAATTTATGAAATGCCTTACAAAGTGCATTTACAAATGCTTTACTATAGATATGATTCAGATAAATTAAAGTTCTTGATGTGCAAGGCAAATTAAGACTGCTTAAACATCATAGGCATTTGTGAATTGGATACTGAACTTGTGAGTTTGATAGGAAATCTTTAATATGAAGAGACAACGCATTATGGCTATATAAAGTTATTGGGTGAAATTAGAAATAAAAGGGATCTTTTTTCAAATGCTTTAGGGAAACAAAGGGTTATGATTAAAATCACAATTTGCAGTTTCCACCCCAATGACCATGTGTTAGACTGATATCTTTCTTCAATCACCTTCATAAACTGAGATTCTGCTACGGTTTTCTCAGTTCTTTAAAGCAACCTTTTACACTCAGTAGCACTTAAAGTCATGTATGACAGCTGGAAGGAAATAAACAATGAATAGCTTCTACACCTATCCCTAAGGTACCATCATAACTCTGTATATCCATAGAGATAAAAATTAGGTAGTACCTGGCAAACAAAATTATAGTTCTGAAATATAGATGATAAGCAAGCATAAACTGTGACATTTCAGATGGTAGCATTCATATTATTTCAATTACTCACTCTACCTTAAGATAAATGAATGTGAGCATTTCCTATTCTGTGTGTTATTATTTTAACATGATGTTTGTCATTCAGTAATAACGAGATGACAGCCTTCATTGCCTGACCATATGGCAAGTGTTACAAGTATATGCAATCACATCATCTGCTGTAAATTACCATACTTCCTACAAGTTAATTCACAGATAAAAAATAAACAGACATACCTGAACTGACATTCAAAGTTATAGATCTGTGTTTATTCAATTTAAGCATGCTTTTAAAGATTTATAAGTAATTAAACAAATAGTTTCATAAAATGACAAACAAAAGGCATGATACTGTTTGAAGGATGCCTTTTCTTTGCAAGCAAACAAAACATATGGTAAAATACAAGTGAGCCCTCTTAAGTGAACACCTGTTAACATACTAAACTACTTGTGTATATTACAAATATCAATACAAATACCAACTAGTTAAGAACATCTTGTTACTGTATGAGGCAAAACCTGTAGAATTTTAATCAGTAAAGATAAAATACTTATCATTATTTGTTAAGCTAGAGAACACTACATGCATATGGTACTATCTTGTGAAAAGAGTGATAGACCCACACATGTAGAAAATATTTGCACCTGAAACATTGTGCTAAAATTTAAATACAATAAACGGTGGATTTATCACTATTATGCATCAATTCTATTCTGTAGAGGAGCTCTATGGAGACTAAAACCTGATATCACCTAAAGTTAAATACCCAGCAAAAAAATTAAGGTTCCCAAAGCTAAGGGGCAAAATGCTAAGTGTATGTTACTTACAATTTAGATAATCTATTAGCTTTTAACATTATACTACCAAAGACTCTTTTCATTTTCTCTGACATTACCCATGTTTATTTCACATGACACATTCACAGCTATT
>WAAE01011133.1:0-36474 GCA_013400495.1 Nicator chloris | reverse complement strand
CCCCCTTCCTTTTCTTAGTGTTGGACGTGGTTCGTGGCTTGTTTTTTGTGTTCTCATGGAGCTGATCCATTTGTAAAAGTTAGTTACTGGGATGATGTGAGGGTGGCATTAGTGAATCAGACCAAAGGACCTTTGTTCTGTGATGATGGCTAAAAGTGGGTGCCCTGGTAAGAGAACAGAGACGGATTTATAGGAGTATGTACACTGGATTGTGCTTTCAGTCTTGGGATTTCTGAATTCCATGATTTAGAATTGCTATTGACAAGAAAAATCTGTTGCTCTTCAAGCCCAGGCAATAAATAGGTGCCACAGTGGCCTGCAAACCATTTCACTGCACAGTTTCCTGTCGTTAGAGAAGTATCACTGCTGCTGCTTTTGGTTAGTGTTTCGGGTTGTTTCCCTATTTCCTCACCACCCCAGTGCTTGTGTTGGAAGAGTACATGTGTGTTCCCTTGGTAATTGTCCTCTCCAGGGCAAATATGTAGCCAGTGGTCTCTTGTTTTAGTTTGCAAACTTGTGGTCTGTTCTGTTTGTTTCTTTTATGGAAGCTGTTTCAGTGTGAAAGTGAGAAATTGAATGTGTAATTCTCTTGGGTACTTTTACCATGATATTTTGGCTAGGATTAAGTAGCCAAACGTATTCCAGCACTTAGAATATGTATGAACTCATTGCAGCTGCTGTGCTTGGGTACAAGCAGCCTGGGAGGACTTGTCTGCTGTGTGGTCTGGAAGTCACATCTTTTTTTCTGTGTATGAGTTAACTAACTAGGTGAATGAAGGAGGTGACCTTTTGCAACTTCAGTCCCTGATTACAATTAATCAGGTATCTGATGTTTCTATCTTAACAGTAGTTAAAAGTGCAATGTGACAGGAGCAGCCAGTTTAGGTTTTGGACATCTCTGAAATATAAAATCCTCCTCACCAGGCTAATTAACAAATCAATTAGGCAAACTTTACCAAAACTGAATCACTAAATCATTCCTTAAATAAAGTGCTTTTTCCTACTCATGAGCCCAAGTGGTGAGGAAGCTTCACAGCCTTTGTGAAGCAACTAGAGTTTCCTGCATAAACAACATTCTTACATATCTGTAATATAGTAGAAATGAAAGCAGGCGAACGTGGGAGTTACCAGATGTGGCAATATTTGACTTCTGCAGTTGAGCCTCCAGGGGAAAGTTCTTATTTAACTTCCCCTCCCCATTTTAACAAAGAGAGGCAGAAACTGGATCTCTAATAAAGCAGTGTAAGGAACAAGTTTCTCATTAAAGGGGTTATTTTTTTCTGTGTCCCACGTCACTTATCAAAGAGGATTTTGGCAGCTTTGGCAATTTTGAGAAGTGCTTAAGTCAATTTAGCAGCCAGACACCAGGAGCTAGAGCATGGGAGTCAGCTGACTGGAGTTCATGGTTCTGTATCTGAATTCTGATCAGAATACTTCCTGTTTATTCTGCAACTGCTTTTACAGTCGCTGTGTGTTTTTTATAAGCTTGGTCCAGAGAATAAATTGCTGTAAGAGTTATGGCAGAGCCTGCTTTGAGGATGGAGGTGCATTGAATGGCTCACTAAGATGAGCTTGGTACCTGTGTCTGGGAAGGGCGAGCACTTACCCTGCTCATATGCTTGTGTGAGTGAGCACAGGCATTGCTCTGCAGAGGGCTGTTCCTGGTGTTGCTGCACTGGGGGAAGTTTGCTGCTGATAGACTGCATTGGTGCAGCCATTTTGGAGGCTGTTTCTGTTTGGGTTTGGTTTGTTTGAGGCCAGTCTGCTGGTTCAGCTCTTTCAACTATTCCTTTTGTCTAATGNCCCTTTTCCCGCCCCCGTCCAGCATCGGCCAATCAGCGGCGGCGCCCCGGGGCGGGGGCCGGCTCTTTCCCCGCGCGGCGCTTCCGGTTCCTCGGCGCGGCCGCCATGGCACCGCCGTGGTGCCCGTGCCGGGCGCTGCTGCCGGCGCTGGCGCTCGCCCTCCTCGGCCTCGCCGCCGCCGCGGGACCGCGCCAGACCCCGGCGCTGGAGCTGGCGCAGGAGCTGGCGGAGGAGCTGTGGAGCGCGGGGCTGCCCGGCGACCTGCCCGAGCTGGAGCCCGAGTGCCGCAGCCTCCTGGCCGCCTTCGCGGAGGGCAGCGCGGCGCTGACGGGCTGCCTGGGCCGGCGCGCCCGCCCGGTGCGGCTGTGCCAGGGCTGCCACGGCCACTACCGCCGCCTGCTCGCACAGTACGACAGCATCGCCCGCGCCGTCGGGGTGCGTCCGTGGGGCCGAGGGGTGTGCGTGGCTGCCGGGGCGGGCTGGGGACATGGCCTCTTCCCTTGAGGCTCCCAGGCCTGTGAGTTCGGTGCCGGAGCACGTCAGGTAGCGGTGGGATCCTCGGGAAGGCAGGCTGAAAGCCTCGCTTGGGGCGCGNAGAACAGCTCTGTCCTCTTCTCTGACTGCACATGCCTTGAGCTGGCTCTGGGGGCTGTAGTGCAGGAATGGGTGAATGTGAGCCACCCGGCAGAGAAGGTCCTGTCNCAGGGTAGAGGCTGGGAGTATTTGGGAAGCGCTGCTGCCAGAGACGGCTCCCCCCCTTCTGTTCTGTTGTGGCACGGTCCGTGCCGCCAGCTCCTGGCATGGCTGGGGGCAAGTAGCTCCACCTGCAGAGAAGGCTGTGCGAGTGGAAAAACTTGAGTTGTTCTTGCTGATGTAGCAATGGCTGAAGCAGTGCTCTGGCGCACAGGTTGTGTGAGCACTAATGGGGAACAGTGCTGGAGCTTAGTTGCCTGGCACTTCCCGGAAAACTGATGGTCTGTGAAGATGTGTCGAGTGAGGCGCATCGTCTTGTGAGGAGCCGTGTCACAGCGTTCCTGGCTCCAAAGCTGATGGGAGCGTGTGTAGAAAGCCCGAGCACTGGCTGGGGTCAGTGCACCCTGCTGGTGGGAGAACTTTGACTGAAGCTGGGTCTTATGTTTACATCCTCCAGACTTTGATCGTGCTTTGTTTTGGTTTCTTCCCCCCCCNAAATCTGTTGCTCTTCAAGCCCAGGCAATAAATAGGTGCCACAGTGGCCTGCAAACCATTTCACTGCACAGTTTCCTGTCGTTAGAGAAGTATCACTGCTGCTGCTTTTGGTTAGTGTTTCGGGTTGTTTCCCTATTTCCTCACCACCCCAGTGCTTGTGTTGGAAGAGTACATGTGTGTTCCCTTGGTAATTGTCCTCTCCAGGGCAAATATGTAGCCAGTGGTCTCTTGTTTTAGTTTGCAAACTTGTGGTCTGTTCTGTTTGTTTCTTTTATGGAAGCTGTTTCAGTGTGAAAGTGAGAAATTGAATGTGTAATTCTCTTGGGTACTTTTACCATGATATTTTGGCTAGGATTAAGTAGCCAAACGTATTCCAGCACTTAGAATATGTATGAACTCATTGCAGCTGCTGTGCTTGGGTACAAGCAGCCTGGGAGGACTTGTCTGCTGTGTGGTCTGGAAGTCACATCTTTTTTTCTGTGTATGAGTTAACTAACTAGGTGAATGAAGGAGGTGACCTTTTGCAACTTCAGTCCCTGATTACAATTAATCAGGTATCTGATGTTTCTATCTTAACAGTAGTTAAAAGTGCAATGTGACAGGAGCAGCCAGTTTAGGTTTTGGACATCTCTGAAATATAAAATCCTCCTCACCAGGCTAATTAACAAATCAATTAGGCAAACTTTACCAAAACTGAATCACTAAATCATTCCTTAAATAAAGTGCTTTTTCCTACTCATGAGCCCAAGTGGTGAGGAAGCTTCACAGCCTTTGTGAAGCAACTAGAGTTTCCTGCATAAACAACATTCTTACATATCTGTAATATAGTAGAAATGAAAGCAGGCGAACGTGGGAGTTACCAGATGTGGCAATATTTGACTTCTGCAGTTGAGCCTCCAGGGGAAAGTTCTTATTTAACTTCCCCTCCCCATTTTAACAAAGAGAGGCAGAAACTGGATCTCTAATAAAGCAGTGTAAGGAACAAGTTTCTCATTAAAGGGGTTATTTTTTTCTGTGTCCCACGTCACTTATCAAAGAGGATTTTGGCAGCTTTGGCAATTTTGAGAAGTGCTTAAGTCAATTTAGCAGCCAGACACCAGGAGCTAGAGCATGGGAGTCAGCTGACTGGAGTTCATGGTTCTGTATCTGAATTCTGATCAGAATACTTCCTGTTTATTCTGCAACTGCTTTTACAGTCGCTGTGTGTTTTTTATAAGCTTGGTCCAGAGAATAAATTGCTGTAAGAGTTATGGCAGAGCCTGCTTTGAGGATGGAGGTGCATTGAATGGCTCACTAAGATGAGCTTGGTACCTGTGTCTGGGAAGGGCGAGCACTTACCCTGCTCATATGCTTGTGTGAGTGAGCACAGGCATTGCTCTGCAGAGGGCTGTTCCTGGTGTTGCTGCACTGGGGGAAGTTTGCTGCTGATAGACTGCATTGGTGCAGCCATTTTGGAGGCTGTTTCTGTTTGGGTTTGGTTTGTTTGAGGCCAGTCTGCTGGTTCAGCTCTTTCAACTATTCCTTTTGTCTAATGAGAACAGCTCTGTCCTCTTCTCTGACTGCACATGCCTTGAGCTGGCTCTGGGGGCTGTAGTGCAGGAATGGGTGAATGTGAGCCACCCGGCAGAGAAGGTCCTGTCTGTGTGCTTTTTCTTTTTTTTTTCCCATGTACTTTTGCCTGACTTGCATGCAGCCCTAGTAGACCTGCAGAGATTGTGTGCAATAAGCTGTGTTGCTCACAGTATGAATTGGAGGATCAAAAGATTTTTGTTCCATCACTGCTGCTCTGCCTTTTCCAGAAATATCCATGCGGTGTGTTGTGATTGTTTTAGATGCGCTTGTGTAAAATACATTTCAGAAATTCCCCTTTGTATTTTTAACACTTGTTCGCTTCCTTTCTTTTTTCTTTTTATTTCTAGAATTCCTCTGAGAGCCACAATTGTGCCAAAAGCATCTTGACCTCAGACAGGCTGCAGATAGTTGTGACCCTTTCAGAGTTCTTCAATGAAACCTGGGAGGCAGCCAACTGCGCAAGTACGTGACTCATTCTGTAGCTCTCATGCTACTGTGATGACGTAGCCCCTAAAATTTGCACAGATCAGAATTGTATGTGTTTGTTTGAATACAGCCAGTAGGTAACACACAAATCTATTTGCTTGAATACAGCCAGTAGATAACACAGAAATCCTGAACTACAGCCGCTCCAAGAGTGTTTTCTTTTGTAAGGACCAAAATCTGAGGGCAGTAATCTGTTAAAAAGCAACTGATGTGGCTTACTACTTTCAGGAGAATTTTCCAGGTTGTTGGCTTGCTCTGATGGTGCTGTTGCTGAACTCCTAAATTCCTCAAATACTGTTGTTTTTAAAGGTCTGGCTGATTAGAGCACCTGAAGTAGGGTAGGATGGACGGAAGCAGTAACATGGGGTTGAGCCCATGTCTGGAAGGAAAGCCCCAGAGCTTCCCTCAAAGCTGGTAAAAAGCTCAGCCCTTTTCTTAAAGAATAATAATTACACTGTGATTTCTACTATTGTGTTCATGGTCTAGCTGTTTCCTGGGTGCTCTCCATTTCATCTCTGCTGCTGGTGCTTCTGCTTTCACAAAATGGCTGTTACTGTTGCTGGGCAAAGCCAGATTTGTGGGCTGGGAAATAAAAGTAATGTCTTGTTTTATCTCGAAGTCCAAAGATAATTCAGTCCCCCTCTTCAGAAAGCTCTTGAGGATGGTCTTCATCTTTCACTTAATCAAGGCCAATTAATTCTGAAATTTGTTCTCGATGAAGCGTTAGGTCAGCAGGTCTGAGATATCAGTGGCAGGCAGATAAGGAAACTGCTGTGTTGACTAGACCTGTCCTTTATAGTCGAGAGCTCTTTTTGCTGGAGTGGAGTGTCTGGGGCTTGCTGGCTGTGGAAATGTTAGAAATTAAAATATCCTGATGTTTTTCTTTCTGTTCAACAGATTGTTTAAAGAATAACAGTGAGGGATTATCAAATTCTACTGAAGAATTCCTGGACTTATTCAATAAATCTCTGACATGTTTTGAACATAACCTTCAGGTATTATTGCTGTGTATTTAAGAGAAGCACTAAATCCTCTAACTGCTACCAAAATTTTATTTATGCTGAATAAACAGCAGATGCAGACTGGGCAAATGAACTGCTGCTGAGTTTGTGAATTGTAGGCAGATAAATCCATGATTAGTAAAATGCTATTGTTTACAGACTGGGTGCCTGAAATTAATTCTAATTGATACTCACCTTGACTTCATTTTGTCTGTAACTGCAGTGCTACTTCACATCAAAATTTCTGAAGTCACAATAGTTGGTAATTACGTAGTAAAAACCAGCATGTCTGCATGCTCTTGCTTTGTAGAATGACTGTCTTTTTTACGTAGAAATTCAATCTTTAAATATCCTTTTGATGATATGGACTAGCTCAGAAGGACCACCCACCTTTAATTCTTGCAACATTTCTTTCGACTGTTAAAATTACTCGCAGTTAAAGGTTGGCCATGTTGCACAGACAATATAATTTCCTTAGTGAAATAAATGTGGTGATTGTCCTCAGAGAAAATGCCCAGTATAGCCTAAGAAACGGCATATTCCATTTCAGTCAGAAACTGGGACGATTTCAGGATCATTCAGTAGTAAAATGGGTTTACTTCAATGGGTATGGGACAATCTCTGAGGAAACTGTCTGCTTCTTTATTACTGCTTTCTAGGAAATGTGCCCGTATAGGCCTTGGTGACGAGCGGTGTGGACTGGTGTATTGAAAATTTAAAGTGATTAAACTAAAACTTAGTGGTCAGTGGGTACCTGGTACAGCCATTACTGGGTTGAAATAAATTCAGAGATTGTAGTTTTGTTTTCATGTGTCCTGTATGGCATTCATGGAGTGCTGAAGGCCACAGATGAAAGGGATTGCTTGGTATGGCGCAGTCTGTCCCTGTCAATGTAGCTCAGCAGTAACAAATAAAACCAATTTTTTTTAACGCCTTAAACTGTCATTCATTCAGAGTTTTATAACCCTAGGGGCAAGCCATTGATCTGTCACCAAATAACTACACAGAAGTGTGTAAGAACTGCAATGAAACCTACACAAAATTGAATGACTTGTATAACCACCTGCAGAGGATGAACAGGCAAGGTGGTGAATCTGCGCACTCCGCACACTTGTGTATCGACGTGGAAGATGCAGTAAGTGTTTGTTAATACACTTTATTAATCTGAGCTGTTTGTGTTGTTCTTACTAGGATTGCTTCTTCCTTTGGGCAGGGGGCAGTAGGGGCAGCAGTGCCTTTGTCAGGCTGGTGTCCCGTGGTGGGAGGTGCTTCGTGGGGCTGTCTTGCGAGGTCCTGTCCTTGGGCAGTGCCGCGGGAGCGTGACTGAAGCTCCTGATCTCCCGAGCGCATTCCAGTTTGAGTAACTGCACTTTCGTTTCTTGTTACTGTGAAGGAGATGGATTAAAAAAAATAAATCTCTTAATCTTTTGGCTTTTAATGTGAGGCTTTACTGCCATTGTTCTAGCTGGTGTATTAATTGATTCCTTATTACAGCAGCTGTTTCTAGGGATCCTCAGCATTGACAACATGTTTGGAAAAAGCTTTGGTATATTGTGGGGTTTAAGTGGCTGGGCTGAAGGAGTGCCCCCCAAAAGTATGGGATTAGCCCTGTCCCCACAGACTTATCAGTGAGCTCTCTGGGAAACAGGCATGCAGCAGTGTCTACATTTATCTGAGTATAATTATGTTTTTGAAGCTTACAAAAGTTTTGGTGTGAAATCTTGGGTCCATTTAAATAGTTTGTTTCAACATTTCCAGGGATCTGCTTGCTTTTGGGGGGAGATCTGTTCAAGTGCAATTTTCTGAGATGATACTTGAACACTTGCATGTCTTGAGGCCTGAGTGTTTGCCATGCCATGCTGCACAGAAAAAATGCATGTGCTTGCTTTCATGATTTGCTTCTGTTTTCCTTTCAGATGAACATCACTCGGAAGCTTTGGAGCAGGACTTTCAACTGTTCTCTTCCCTGCAGTGATACAGTCCCAGTGATTGCAGTTTCATCCTTTATTCTCTTCCTACCTATTGTTTTTTATCTTAGTAGCTTCCTTCACTCAAAGCAGAAGAAACGGATACTCATTTTGCGTAAGTGGTGGTGTTGGCATTTCACTGTTGGAGTTGGGAGGTGCCAGGGATTTGCTTGGCTCTTGTGGGAGAGGAGGCCCAGCCAGATCTGCCTGCAGCTGTGCTGACGGCGCTAATAGCAACTATTAGTCTGCTGCTGCCCCTGAAGAAGGGTAGTAAAGAGCTTCAGCCATATCTTTTCATTAAAGTTTCTGGACGTGAGCAGAAAGCTGTTGGCAAGTCTGTGTCGGATAAATAGAGGGAGTGGAGAGATTAGTTTTGTGGAATTCTTTGTGTTTAATTTTCATATAATTTTTTCCTTTCTAGCCAAGCGCATCCAGTCAAATGCCAATCTAGTGAACATCCAAGAAAAATACAGCTGAGCTGCAAAACAAAACCTGAGAACTGCTGCTGGTATACAGTGGGTACAATTGTGTTGGAATGAGGCCGACACAAAAGAGGAGTTAATTATGGTTTAGTGTAATGATACAGAGCAACACAAGTTAAACAAAATGCTGTCTGACTTCTAAGCGAGGATATTAACAAACATGACAAGGCAGGGCTGTGTGACACTGTATGGACTCTGGTTTGAAAAATCTGTGGTGTTTTTATTTTTTCAGTCTTGGGCTGAAGCTGGTGTTTTTCTGTTCCTAAGCTTTTGTACTTTACATCAGCAGAATAGCTACACTTCCCTTGCATGGTATTTTCCTGTTTTTGTTTCACAGCAACTTGATATTTTGAATCTTTTTGAGGTGATTTTGATAGACAGACAAAATTCAAATCATGTTTGATGTTTCTGCTTAAAACATTATTTTTAATTCCACATAATATTCAGACTTGGGATGGAAGGAGGCCTTTAAAAAAGTTCCCATCTTTCCTATACCACTGAAAAGTGATGCTGGCATCTGTTAAAAAAGAGGCATGAAATATGCAGAGAAAATGGTCATATATAGTGTCTGAAATGGCAACAAAAGCAGCACAACTGCCAGTGCTGGACTTGAATAGTAATTATTGATGGCTAAAGTATTCTGTTTTCTCTGAAACTGGTGGCATATTTAGTCTTTTGCACACTTTAACCACTAAAATCATTGCTTTTCAAATCTTACATTTTCAGAAGCTAATTTTACATACCTGCTTGGGTAACAAGGTTTCACTCTGTTTGTTATGCCATTTCCTTTCCTTTTTAATTCTAACGTTTTGGTGTTTTTATGTTTTTGTGGAGGAGAAGTGAGGTAAAGTCAAGTCACTGGAGATGCTGAATTTCCTGGTCTAGAGCTTGCTGTGGCTTAATACAGAGGTGTTTACAGGAACTTGGTAGAGTAAAAGTTGTGTTTTCTAGGTAACGTGTTTTAGCAGTAAGTGAACCATCAAGTTCTCTTACTTAAAAACAGTTTTGAAGAACATGAATATATTGTATTGGGAATTGGTGACTTTCAAGAAATAGTTTAAAAATGTTATTCCTGTGAAATAGTTGGATGTAAACAAACTCAAACTTGCAGAACTCCAAAGCTGATGGAGAAATTAGTGCAATAACTGCGGGCATGGGTGGTGCTGCTATCAGGTTGTGGGCACAATTTAATGGCTGCAGCAATAGTGGCACTTCAGTTTGCTTATTGTATTTCTGATTTGGGAGAGTGGTGGGGTTTAAATTATTTATAGCTGTACCTGAGGTTAATGAATGCCAGAATCTTAGCTCCAATTTTTAAATGTATTTTCTAACCTTGAGAGAAAAAAAAAATAATGGTCATTACAGCTAAAAAAGGATTACATTTTCTCTTGGAATTTGTGTCTGATGTCTGTCAAAATGCCCCATGAAATAGTTGTATTTGATTTGCTTTGGAGCCTATAATGTTGAATTTTTCCTTTGCACTAAGGCTCAAATAAATATATAACAAAAACAGTCCTAAGGGTCTTCAAATCATTGGTTTTATTCATGATTTTATTTTTCTTCTGTTAGGACATGCTGTTGGTTTTGAAGTCAAGTTTAACAAGTGTATTAAACAGTATGTTTAATAATAAGTAAAATAGTGTGTTAGCAATTGGTCCTTTGATTGCCTTTTTGTGTTTTATCAGAAAGAAGTATCTATCTTCCTCTGTTTAACATGTGGATTACTAGATCAGCAGTCACTTTGTCTTAGGTAGTTTACAACAGTGATATAAAACTGTGTTTCTCTTGCTTATTGCATAACAGTACCTTCATTCGGCTGGGAGAGGCATGCTGCCTTTTAAGACAAAAAATATTTTTTATATCTATTATTCTTAAACTTCAACTTTCTGGTACTTACTCAGCTGCCTGCTCTAATAGCATTACATTGATTTGGGACATCATATGATTGAGAGCTGTTCAAAGGAATCTTTCATTCGTGCAGATAAAGCCAGTTTGTATGTGCAGCATTTCAGAATGACAGCTTTTATACTGTAAGCGGTGGCTTTTTGAGCACATTCATGTTAAGTAGGTCTGAAAGTCATTACTTTTGGATATGGTGGTTAAGCACTTTAAAAAAAAAATCAGCTTTTCTTATTTTCCTGGCTTCTAAGCCAAACGGAAATACTCATGTGACTTTTGTTGTTTTTTATTTTAAAGCAGCAGCAAAGTTTACACTTGAGATTTTTAATGTTAAATCTACTATTTTCTCCTTTTTTTTTTCTTCCCACCCTCCCCCTCGACTTTCTACTGTAAACTTTCTTTACACAGTGTTATATTTTTGGTAAGATATTTCATATAAAAATTGATTGAATTTTCTTTATACTCTATTTGCTAGAGAAATGTGGAAGCAAACAGACTGTTGAAAGAGAAATATAGTTCTTTTTGCTGCTAGTCTTTCATTTATTTTTTTTCCTTTTTGGTATTATAGGCATTGAAAAGCATAATCTTTGAAATACTGGTTGTTTGTATCTTTTTTTTTTGTGGAAATAAAGATTTCTTACTGTGGGGGGTAGCACTTTGATTCATATTTATACTTACTAGGAAACCCCTAAATGTGCAAAGTCAACTCTAATAAAGATTGTCAATAAACAGTGAACAGTGTGGTTACTTAATTGCTTCATCTATAGTACTTTTATACTCCTCCTGTTCTGGATTTGTGTTCAGAAGCACCTGCTTATTATTATTAATTATGCTGTTTGCAGGACAACAGCATCAGAAAGGTGTTTTCAAAGCAGTGCTGTGCGGAATTGCAGAACAGCAACTGCTGAGAGGCTGCAGTTGCAGCTCTGTCGAAGCCTCCCGAAGTCTATGGAAGGGCTCGTGTTAGCTGCAGCTGAGTTTCCTGGATGGGTGTGCAGAAGTAAGGCTGGCGGGGGTAACTTGCTGTCTTTGTGGGGAGGCTTTTGGTTGCCTGCACTGGCCCCTTCGAGCTTCAGCAGGCACGGTGTTGGCTTGCTGCTGGGCTGCAAGGTTTAAAAAGCAGCAGCGCAGTGCCTCACCTTGGAGAGATTCGGGTGTCTCGCCTGGTGGCAGGAGCCTTGTGTTCTAGGGGTGCGATTTGCAAAGGCAGATTTAAGTGTCGGTGTGTCCCTTGCAAGGGACGTCCAGGAAGGTGGGGGGAATCGCAATGTCGTTGTGGTTCTGGCTGCCTGTATGCTCGGGAGAGAAACTTGGAAGGGAATCTGCACAGGAGAAGGGCAAGTGGGAAGAGTAGAGGATTTAATTGATGAGTGGAGCAGAGGTTCAGAAATGGGGGTCTGTAAGCACACAGAGGGGAGGCTGCTGAAGTGCACTGCTAAGGTGGTTGAAAGATGCTGAGAAAAGAGGGTATGACTGGGACCTTGATGGCAGCTGAGCTGGGAGGGGAATGCTCTGGCTTCTTGGTCGAAGGGAGGCTGGGGACTGCTGGATGCAGTGCAGCTGAGCTAGAGCCCTGCACTGCTCTAGTGGGGTGCCTGCACAGGTCAGACCTGGGAGTGTGTCGTAGGATGACAACAGGGACTTGCTTCTGAATTAAAAGCAACTGCTTTCTTCTGGGAGGGTACCTGGATGGTGTGTTGGTGTTGAAATAATCCTAGTTCAAATGTTCTTTAAAGCTCCTGTTCTGTTTTGAGCTGAGTGAGGACTCCTGTTTGTTTAGTGCTAAAGGACTCCTTTAAAAAAAACCCAAACATAAATTTTTTTTTTTTGTGTAATGGCTGCTTTTTGCATCTTCATTAAATAACTGCTATAATCACAAAATGGCTTCAGTTTCCTAATGTTTTGTTTAAGGTGCTTTCTGTCCAGTTAATCAAGTACCATCAAATCTTGTGTTTCTGCTAATTTCTTCCTTAGTTTTCATGCCCTGAATATAGAGTTCCTGTGGAATGATAAGCTGTGTGATTAACAAAATCACTGTACTCCTAATCAGAATGTATGGGTAACTTATCAATTTTTGTTCATATTTCATTCTGAATTTTACCTCTGGGACCGATGTAAGCATTTTTAGCCTGACCTTCATTAAGTTTGTGTGGGATGTGCATTCTGTATCTTTGCCAGAGTGAAAACTTATGTTAGAAGAGGGAAGCCAGTAAATTCTGCCACTTCTTTGGAGTGTTGCTTCTCCCAGCATTGTGATGGGTGCCTGTTGCTACTTGCTGGAGGCAGCCAGGATGATTGATGTGCAACAATAGCCTTGTGTTGTGCTGAGAGTTGAAGTGCAGTTGCTATGTTGGAGATCCTAATCTAAGGTAAGACAAAACTGACATGGAAAGGAAGAAAACAGGTGATGTCATCAGTGAGCACAATCAGCTGTGTGACATCTGTATCAAACACCTGCACTTGGAAGAGGTTACCAGCATCTTTGCTGGCCTTTCAGAGTGTTCCTGGCATGGTCTGTACCCAGGACTGGGTGTGGGCTTCGGGAGCTGTCAGACCAGGTCCCTTCTTCTGTTGTCTTCTGTGATGGCAGCAGCTTCAATGCTTTCCTGGAAAGTTGGTGCTGCTCCAAGCTGGTTTCCCCCAGCAGCTGCTCTGAACTGTGGCAAGGACAGTGCCAGGGAACTGGCACTGTGGGGAAGGAATATGGGGATACTCTAGAGGACTGCTTTGAAAGGAGCTTGTTGCTTGAAATATGAGCTAGGTTTGGGCTTTTTCACTTCTGTGCATCCTGTTTGCAAAGAGGATTGAGCAGAATAGGCCTGAGTGAGCACAAAGACAGCAGGGGCACCACTGCAATGTTTTGCTGTGTCAGAGAGGCAAAGTTGTGTCAAGTAAATGCGAATTATTTTTTAACGATATCTTAATTAGTTGTGGCAGAAATAAGTTGAATAGTTACATGAGCTCTAATCTTCCTCTGCTCCCATCTGAGATGAAAATAATCAAATTTTTTTCCAAATAGTTATTAAAAGAAAGATACTCTCTAGTAGCTCAGTTGAATTTTTAACTTCTAATACTGAAAATTCTCCTCTGGTGCCAGCACAGTAAGTATCATGGATTGCTGCAATTAAACCAGTGCATTAAGTTATTCATAATACTCTTTCTGGGCAGTGTTCCCACCTGCTTAATCTGTGCTATACAAGCATTTATTAGAACTGACTGTTGAAAAACGCCAAGCTAAATCGGACACTAAAAAAAAAAATTGAAAAATCAATATGATGCCCTAAACTGGTTTAATGTGCCTTTCCTCTTCAATAATCCTGCACGTTACTGATTTATTTGCTGTAATGAACATGCCATTCAACCGAAACAAGATTAGCTGCTTAAACTGCCGCATTAAGCATGGAGCAACTTTAATGCTGCTTTATATTTCACTGTAATGCTCAGCACTTACAGTGGTGTGACTTTCTCTCCTCTGCAATGACGAGTTTTGTGTGAGAGTCACAGAAGGCTTCCCAAGTGGTGTTTGGTTAAAGCCTTTGAAACGGTAAATATGGGTTGGAGTGTTGCAACGTGGCACTTCCTTCATCCAAACCTAAGTGGAACCAAACCAGTGAGCAGGATTAATGCACAAATTTATACTCCCTTCAGGATTTTTCCGGGGTTAACCATGAAATAAATGGCTTATGTCAAACTGATCTAGGTTAAGACAGAGAGAACAGCCACTGGCAATCAGAATCTTCCTTTGGACTTCATTCAAAAAACTTTTTTCAAGCATTTCACAGAATAGCAATTTAATGTGCTGCATCAAAAAACAGACTGCAAGGAGGAGGCATCTTGGCTTTGCAAGGAAGAATCCCAAGATAGATATGGTAAAGAAAAAAGGTTTTTGAAGGAATCTGTAGAAGGAGACAGGGAAGCAAGAGTACAGGTATTTACACCTGTCTGGTTTTGTGTAATGTATAATAGAAGTCTGTTCTTTTGCGTAATACTGGGCAGGTCTGAAAAGTTTAAGTTCTCCAGTTTCCAGGTAAAACTGTGTAAAACTCTTCCTGCTGGAGTGGCAAACTTCAGCTGGGTTTGCAGTGGGTTTTGATTACTGTTTTGTTCTTTCTCTCTGTTATGAAAGAGCTGTTTTAGATAATTACCTTCCCTTCTTGTTGATTAAGAAGCAAGTTGTATTTGCTGGGCTGTCTGCATATTCTCCATAGTTCTCAAAATTGTAATGAATTTTCTGTTTGCAGTACAATGTTATGTTTCTTTTTCTTTGGAAGATTATGATGAGTTACCAACATGCTTCAGCACTTTTTGGGGTCTAGGAGTCAGAATATCAAACCCAGAGAAATGTGTTTCAAAGTATTGCAGATGTGTGCTGAGTTGAGAGCAATTACCTAAACATGTAGAAATTATAAAAAAATATTGTGCATTTGCACTGTGCTGGAGCAGGTTTTCAAATGCAGGTTGTGGTTCTCACTCTGGAAAGTGCATGTTCTTTCTGGTGATAGCTGCTTTTGTCCAGGTGATCAGAACACAGAATCAAAAGTGATCTGGTAATAAGAGGGTTGAGGGATTGAAGGAAGCTGTTTCTGGAGGAGCAAATGCACTCTGGAAGTCTGGTAGGGGCAGCAGCCTTACTTTGCATTGCTCTATTTAAACAAACCTGAAGAAGATTTCAGAACACCTGCCTGAAGGATGAGTGCTGGGATGCAAAAAAAGGGCTTGTGAGTGTTGGCAAAGATATTAATATGACACTTTTTCACGGAAGAGCAGAATCTGAAGGTGAATGTGATGGCACGTACGTGCTTCAAGGGGAAAACACTGTCCTCAGCAGCTGGTTTAAAATGGAGGTAGAGTAACAGTCATATTTCTGTGGAATATTTGTGTGTTTTTTTCTTAATTGTCAGGAGCCCTCCCGGCACCGGTTGCTGTTGCTGTCCAAATGCACAGATCTAAATGATGCTTGCATTTAGCCCCTGGGCTCTGTGTTACAGCAGGCACAGTTCCTACTGCCTAATACGCTTATTTTTTCTCCTACACAGATAAGCAGCTGCCTTTATTGCAGCCACTCACATGAGCAACTTTAGGCCCACTCATAAGCTCCCACAGTCATATTTTATTCAAAGAGGAAGTGATTTGTGTGATCTTCTAATTCACAGCGATGGAAGCACTTGAACTGACCTGTTTGATGTCCAAGCAAGCATCAGAAGAATGGATAGTGAGGAGGAAGGAATGAGGGATCAACAGTGAAACTGAGCAGGAGAAAGGAGGATTGAATAGTCCTGGGAAAGCCTCTACTCTGCCTTGGCTTGTATAATGGGGACTTACACAACGTGTAACCCAACCTGACCCTGACCCTGCCAGTGCTCAGGGACTATATTTTTACTGAGATTAAGCTTTTCTTTCTTTTTCCTGGAACAATTTCATTGGCTTTTAGCTTGCCTCTTGGCTGGCACGGTCAAAGCAAGCTTGCCTGTTTTTATCTGTGATATTTATCTGCATCTTCCACGAGTGTGCAGCAGAGGCTGCTTTGGCCCAGCAGCTGTGTATGTGCCAGCCTTGTTGGGGAGCATGCGGCTGTCTCACAAATGGTTGGGTTGTGAGGAGGTGAAAGGGCCAAAAATCGAGCAGGTGAAGGGGACCAACATGCCTAGTTTCTTTATAGGGCTTCTCCCTCACTTTCCTGAGGAGATTGTGTGCACAAGCTGATCCCCAGTGACTGGTAAAAGGGGCAGATTTCTGCACAAGGATGCCAGATGTGACCCGTGTGCTCTGCTCTTGAACTGACTCTTCTGAATCAACCGTAAGATCTTGAAGGCACTTAAGCTGGGCAAACCCATGTTTTCTTCCCTGTTCTGGTTTATATTTCTGATCAGTTTGACTCAAGAGCTGCATTTTTTTCCCCTGAAAATTTATGCTCACACAGCTGCGATAGCTCAGTAAAAGGAACAGCACCATCCTTTATGTGATTTGGGCAGAAATCAAGCTGTGAGTTATCTTTGTGGTCTGACATTACAAAACTCACATCTTTTTACACTGAAAACTCATTCTGAGGGGACAATAAGCATAAGACAACATGGACAGAAATAAAAGTAACCGATGAAACTGTCTAAAATAGATTTTAAATATGCATATATATTTATATATATACACACATATTTCTTTTTCCTTTTAAGTGTACCTTCCTGATTTCAGAGTGCATTAATTCTTAGCTCCTGCGCCATGAGTCAGACAATCTGTGAAATGAGGGTGCACAGACTCTACTGTCCTCGCTTCCAGCATCTGAGACGGGAGATGAGGTAAAAGGGAAAAAATGTAGAGATTGAGAGACTAAGAGACCCCATCTTACTCACTGTTAGAAAAAAAATGTGAATCTGCTAAAAGGGGACAAAAAGAGCATAGATTCCAGTCAGATGTGCCTCTTGTGCAAAATGACTAATTAAATGACATTGGTATCTTAAAAATAGACCTTGCTTTAATGGGAAAATATTTTAGAGGTCATTTAAAAAGAAATCAAAACCCCAGGAATGATGATGAAGGTATGGCTGCGTGCCTGGGCTTTGTTATTTCTTAGAAGTAAATCTCATTTTGGGGACAGCTTTTAAGAAGAACAGTAAAGCCTGGCACACATACAATAGCCAGGCTCATACAAACAAGTGTGGGCCAGGGCTCACAAAGGGGCTGCAGAGGTCAGAAAACAAGTGCTGAGTGGTGTGTAAATGCGCTCGGCCTCTCCTGACCCTTGGGCAGACCCTCCTGCCCACGTGGAAGCAGGAGCCTTTGCAGGCTCCCCGCATCCAGCGGCAAACCCACACCTGCCTGAGCCCGGCAGGAGCCCGGGAGCGGCCAGGCAGGTCCTGCCTGGGGGAGCAGCCTGGCACAAAGCAGGAGCACAAGACCCCGGCATGTGTAGTTTCCAGGCACAGGCTCTGGGGTGACAACTGCCTGTGAGCAGGGCCCATTGAGGAACATAAGAGCTGCTGTAGTGGGTCATCTCTAGTCCAGGAGCCTGTCTCCACTATGCCTGCCAACTCTGGCACCGTGGGTAGGACTCATCATGTTTTGTTCACGCTTTCTGTGCCTGCTGGGTTTTCCTAAACCTTTGCTGTTTCTCTTCTGCAGCTCCCACCGTAGCACATATGCCCCAAATAACTGTTTGTCGAACCGTGTGCTCAAACACCTGCACGATGAGATTCCTAAAAATTAGTTTGTGTACTGAAAACATGAAACGGATTAATGCAAAGGGGAAACGTTTGATCTCTTTCACCAAATAACCATATCAAAAGCTCTTTTCAATGCCTTTTGTTGAAACATATAAAAGTCATGAACTCCTTGGCTGCTAGCCAGTACATCGGAGCATTGCCCAGTGTAAACTAATGTCACCCTGTCAGTCTCCAAGGATATGAACTGACTCTTGCCATGCCTGGATGCAGCCTCCAGGGATTAACAGGGTGTTTGCATGACTGCTAACACTGTATGTTCTGTCCTGAAATGGGTAAATGTGTATGAAAACCTGTGAATGTATTTGAGAAGCCAGCTCCTGAAGTACATCAGATATTATCTCCAAGGGAAAGAGACTGACAGACTATCTATCTCGGAGGTAATGAATAAGAAAGGAAACCACATATTTTTTTCTAAAAACTTGGGAGTTTTTGTTGAAAATGACACATTGTTCCAAATACATAAATTTTGTTTTCCTGGTGTTTGCCAGGAAAGGCTACGCCCCAGTGAAGGAGAAGTTCCCTTCTGGTTTTGTTGTAATAACAGCAAAACTCAGTTATGGGAAATTTTCCACCTCCTTACCTGAGCTGATGGTTCAAGGAAAAAGGAACTGGTTTCCTTCTTTAATATTTCATTTTCAGAGCTTTTCCTGCTAATTTGGAGGAGTTTTAATTTCACTGAAAATGAAAAAGTTAAAATTATTAGAGTGCTTTGCAATTGCGGTGAAGTTTATTACCACAAACAGGTAATGGCATGATCACTTTGTAAACACCAAGCAAGCCAAGGAGGGGTGCAGCAAGAAGAAATTTATTGGAGAGGTTAGATTGATGAGTTTAGGGGTCCCAGAACACCCGCAGTGACTTACGGTGGTCGTGTGCTGCCAAGTCAGGGGCTCACCAACCGGGAACCACTGGGGAGCCCAGGGAGCTGCAATGCCAAGGAAATCACTGCTGAAATGGGCAGGTACATGAAGGGGAAGCAGTGGAGGAGCTCCTGGAGGTGCATGGTTCAGTCAGGACTGGATGTCTCAGCAGTGTTCCACTCAGAGCAAGACAACTGGCACAGCTCCTGGAATCTGCAGGGTGGGAAGAACTCCTCACTGGGTCCTGTAAGCAGCTTCCTCTGCTTGCTTTTCATATAAATCCTCAGTTCTTCCCTCCAGTGCTTCCTCATAGTGTTTCAGCCATGTCCCTGAGCAGCCCTTCACCTGTGAACACCCTGGCTTTGAAGATGCATCTGTCATCACTCCAGTGGTTGTTTGATTTCAGAGTCACGGCCCTTACTGCATGCAGGCTATGAAATGAATCCACATCTCAGTAGTGTTATACTTGTCCAATTCATACTGGTCCTCCTCAAAACATCACAGAATACTTGGGGGTGGAAGGGACCTCTGGGCTGGTTCCCCTGCTCATGCAGGACTGCCCAGACACAGCTGCCCCAAGGTGAGTCTATGCTGAGCTTCTCAGTTACCTATTTTTGCAGGGACACCTGTGAAAATGAACCCAGCAGCTCTAGGAAGGTGCTGAGAAAGGACTGCTGGTTGTCAGATCCCATGCCGAGCTCCTTGCTGGAGCAGGATGGCATCCAATATAATCCTACAAAAATCTCTTCTTGGCCAATCTTTCTGCTCCAGGGGCTGTGGCTCCTCCTGATGCTGAGGCTCTCTGCACTGTATTTCCTGTGGCACCTGGCTCCAAGCACAGGTGTCTCCAGGAAGGACTTTTTGTGGGTTTGGTGTTGAAGCTCCTGCTGTGATCCCTGGAGGTCTGGCAGTCCACTGTGCAGGAGTTGGGAGCCCTGTGTCTGCTTCAGGGAGAGCCAATAGCTCCTTAAATGCCTGTTAACCCCAATCCAGGGTGAGCATTGGGCATTCCTTCATTTGGGACCAGCCCTAAGCTGGATCCCTTATGAACCATGCAAGAAACTGCTGCTGCTATTGCTGCTGAGTGACACTCAAGTGGCTATTATAAACAAGGGATGGTTAAAGTTGTGTTCTCTGCATGATATTTCAAGGAAAAAAAGCTCTCAATGAATAACTGGGCAAGTACATTCTGAGCTTGGCATCCTGGGGAAAGCAAACCCCTTGTGTCTTAGGGGGTTTGAGTGCAGATTATGACCTCCGACGTTTGTAATCTCTTGGCAAATCTTAATCAAACTGGACTTGAGGGAGAACATACAGAGAGACAGGAGTTCCTACAAGTTTCATGATGAGGGCTGCTGAGGAGAGGAAAGAAATCACCCAGAAATTATCCCTCAAAGAGGTGGCAGCCTGACCTCACTGTTGGTTAGCCATGACAAAATTCCACAGGACAGAGCCTGTAGAAGCCCCAGGTGCAGGGAAAGCTGCAGCCAGACTTTGCATCTTCCTGGGCACCACAATCAATCGATTATGGCTCACAAATGTGGCTTTGTTAGTTCCAGTCCTTAAGGACTACCTAAGCCAGCCTGCTGGTTCTGCTTTACTCCTCAGTCTTTCTGTGCCACGCTGGCAGCCCTGGGGCCCTCCTGGTCTTGGCACAGCTGCCAGACTGGTGAGAGGGCAAAATAACCACCTCAAGGCAGTGGTGGAACCACGTCTCTTCTGCAGAATCTCAGAACGTTGTGGTCTGTCAGAAATGTATGTGCCTACAGTGCTGACTACTGCTGCGTTTCTCAAATACAAGAGGATTTTCCTTCCCCTTGGTACCAAGGAGTTTTATGCTGAGTTGACTGAATAAGACTTTCCAGCAGAATAATTTCCCTGAAAGATTAGGGAAGTCAAACATTTCTTAGGATCTCTATCATGTCTGAAATCTCTTTATCCTACATATGAATTACCTTTTTCCTTTCAAACTGATGCACGCACCAAAGCTGAACCCAACACTTTCATTCCCAGCTGTTGCTGTTTAGCTGCTCCCCTCTCTAAAACTTTTTATTTACTGTTTTTTAAGGTGAGAGCCTGACAGAGGTCAGCTGGAGTATAAGTGCTCTGCTTTTCCCTTTCGTTAGCACAAGTGATGGCTACACATGGATTTCAAGTTTGTTTCAACTCTTACTGGGAGCTCTTTGCAGCCTGAAGCAGGGATTGAGTGTCTGTGAAGAGGCTCTGCGGTAACAAAGGCAGAAGTCAGGCAGGGAAGGTCTGACGTGTGAGCTGTCAGAGGTGGTGTCAGTGCCAGCTGACCCATCATAAGACTGCCGGGAACAGCCAAAGGGTGCCCTGCTCGGGAGGTTCTAGTGCCCTGCTCCCTGCTAGTTTGTGCTTGGAAACAGATTGACTAACATAATAGAGTGATTTTGTAATCTGTCATAATACCATAAGCTACAGATCCACAGACTTTGACCCCTCGCAGGTATAATGAGCTCCTTTATTCAGCTGCACATGCTCTCTCGATGGGGGAGAGAGAGGGGGGCTTTTTTCTAATTATATATCCAAAGCATATGTTTTGCCCAGAAACAAAGCATTATATTCATTAGTGAAATCCTATAAGCTTGGCTCTTTTTATTAGCCAGTTAACTAATTGACAGTTAAGAACATGTATTAATATCATGGTGTAACCATGCAGTCACTTAATCTGACAGCTTTATTAAAATCATAGCATTGCTCCTCTAAGTTGCTACAGTGAAGGGCTGCAGCATTTGCATTAGAAACGCCGGTGTTTCGAGATATAAAGCTCAGCTGTGGAAAAAAAAAATCAACAAAGCACAAAGTCTCAGCCTGGTGTTGGTCTCCGATAATCCTTTGTCAGAATTGGAGACGAGCCCTAAAGGTCCTTGCGTTGATCTTTAAAAATCTGCTCAATCAATTTAAAGTAGGTTTTAGGAGCCTACAAAAACATTTGTTAGTATATTATCCTTTTTTCCTTACTGCATCAGAAAATTGTAGCAAAATGTGCAGAGCACTGCACATCTGAAAGACTAATGCAGAGCTCTGGGTGCCGTTTGGGCAGGGGGTGTGTGTCACACTGGGGACAGGAGGGGCCCAAGTACAACTGTGGATGTGGCACTGAACACAGCCCCTCCATTTGCTATGGTAGTTTAAAAAGATAAATGACCTGTAAATAGAAAAGCTTAGAAAATAAATACCGGTAATGGAATCAGTGTCATCACGCTGTGATGACATTGTACAAATCAATCTTACATCCTCACCTCACCAAAGTAATAACTCTCTCTAGCAGCCCATGTTTGAAAAGGTTGAGGAGGCAGATTTTTGCCACGAAGCACAGTGCTTTCATGAGGAACGAGAATAAAAGCTCTACAGAATCACATTATTCCTTTCATTATGCTTGCACAGCCTCTGCATCTGGTTTACAGATCTTTATTACCTGGTGCCTGACATATAAGATGGAGAATACAAAACAGCTCTGGGTTTGTCAGACTGATAGCTACAGAGGAAAAAAAAAAAGGAAAAAAATGGAAATCAATGAAGGAAAAATAAATATGAAAACACAAAATGGTCTTTTTACCGATCTTTACTTCATACAGATTGACAGACATCATGGTGGAAAACCCAAAAAGCTTTAAAATGTTCCCCGCACTGAGCAGCAGGGCTGCCCACTGTGGACATGCCTTCCCTGTTGCAGCTGGGAGAGCTGTGCTTGGCTGGGCTGGAGCTGCATTTACTGACCTGACATGAATCACTCTGTGGTCAGGACCACCTGAGTGGTGGTCTGGCTTTATTCATAGCAAAGTTGTGCATGTCCCCATCCCTGCTAGGCTGGGCTAAATTGCTCTGATACTGCGTTCCCTGCCCTCTGCACCTGAAATGCCCATGACCGCTATTTTAGCTCAGCAAGCAGAGGACCAGAGTCCAGCACCAAAGGCCTTACAAAAGAGGCTTCGCCCCCTTCTTCATTTATTGCTGACTTTCCATTTTCTTACCATGGCCAACGCTGAAGTGAAGGTCACAGAACTGTGTAGCCAGACTGATCCCACAGCCAATTCCTGTTATATGAAAGATCTCATCTGGAATGGTTGGGACCAAGTGAAAATTACCTTGCCTGAAGAAGATGGATTTTGGCTGGACATTTCTGATACAGAAGCAGAAAAGTCAAATTGTCTTCAAGCAGTTGTTAATTACACTGCCGCCAAGAAGCCTGTTCACGGAAAAAAAGTCATTTTTTGAAGCAAAGAAACCTCTCAACGAGAAGTGGGCTGAAGTCAGTGGGTACACATGAATATGAGCACACGTTGATGCTTTCACTGGGCAGAGGCTAATAGAAGAGAGCACATGAGCCCTGCCACCTCCTGCAGTCCACTGCCCCTTTCTCTGCTGTATCTATCTAATGCTACTGTGCTAGGGATGTTCAGGGGTATGTCCTAGCCTGGCTCTTTTAGTATCCACCCATGGATCTATTGTCCATCTAATTCCTTAGTCAACCAGTTGATAACATTTGACTCCCCCAGCTTTATGTAGCTGCTAGCAACAGAAGTTCACTGCCATCAGCCTAACAAATGCCTCTTTTAAACCAAGCTCCTACTTGTTTCCTCCAGTCTCCCCCACAGTGATGTTGGCTGATGCAATATCTGTGAGTGGCTCTTCCACTTGGCTGTTGTTGCCAAAGCTTTGTAAACCTCCAGCACGTCCTTTCTCAGCCAGCTCCTCTGCAGAGCCCCAGCCTGCCTCCTTGCTCCCAGTAAGATGATCTTCAGATGATCTCCTTGATCATTTCAATTGCCCTTTCCCATCACTTCTCTAGTTCTGTATACATGGTCTACAGGTGTCTCCTCCAGCCACCAGTGGTAAGTGTAGATCAGTTCAGCCAGTAGGTACAATTTTGAAAGTCTCTTTTATTTTTGCCATGACATCTATTAGGATTCAGTCTTAATGAAAATCTTAATTCAATCTTAATGAAAAAGAATTTTCATCCTTTGCCTTCTGAAATGTTCATCTAAATATTCATCTAAACCCAGACAACGTTGACCCTTAAAACGAAGCAATGGACAAAGTAAATCAGAGAATGATAGTTAATTAAAAATCATAAATGAAAGCCGATAAAAACTCTCTGGAAGTCAGTACAAGCCTCTGTGAAATATTGGTGACCAGAGACAGGATCAGAGGGAAAGGCCTGGAGTTGTGTCAGGGGAGGTTTAGATTTGATATCAGGAAAAGGCTCTTCACCCAGAGGACAGTTGGGCACTGACACAGGGTCCCCAGGGAAGTCACAGCACCAGCCTAACAGAGTTCAAGAAGTGTTTGGACAACACTCTCAGGCACATGGTGAGATTCTTGGGGCTGTCCAGTGCAGGGCCACAAGCTGGAGTCTATGATCCTTGTGGGTCCCCTCCAACTCAGGACATTCTCTGGTTCTAATTTATGATTTATTACATTCATGGTTTTACAACTGTTTCTTGGACAAATCTTGCACAGGTAGCAGCCAGGCAATGTTGTCAATGTGATTTTTTCCTGATCACTGGCAGCATGATTGCAATAATAATAAACAAAATGTCAAGGAAAGCCTCTTTTAAACATTCAAACAACATCTGTTAAAAAAGCCCAGCCATGGTGAACAGATGGCTGCTGTATATTGGAGCAGACTTGTGGGGAGGACCATAATATCACACTTGCAGAGCAATTTCTGAGCAGCAGAGGAGTAAGCAATACTAATACTAATGTGAAATCTGAGGTAAAATGAATTAGGTGGTGATAGCCCTTGAAAAAGAAAAGGTATTTTGTGAGTTTCTGTGCAAAGACCGTTTGAGCTCTAAGCTTCATAATCAGCTTGGAAAATAGTTTAACCCACAGGAATCTTTGTGACTTATTTCTGTCTTCCTGAATTTGCCAGGTCAACTATCAAAACAGATATAGTTTGGAGAGCTTTGAGTGACAAGCAGTGAGCATAATTTACAAACTATTTTCTGCTTCTGAAGGCAGTGCTATTGCATCATTTCTAGGTCATGCTTAACAATGTGGCACAAAATAGTTAATTTTAACAAAAATGAGAAACTCAGAGGGGGAAAATGGGGGTGTGGACTTTTCAGATAATCCACTTACTGCATCTTTGTTGTGCCTATCCTCATAATACCCCTGAGTCCCAGTTGCTGGATTGAGCCGTAACACTTACCAACTTCCAGAGAAGCAGCAGCTGAGCTCAAGCTTTCCTTGCTAATATTCCTGGCATTAGTGCCTTGTGAAGCCTGGTGGCGAAGCCTGGTGGCAAAGCCTGCACCTCCTCAAGGTACAGGCTGCTCGTGGCTGCTCCCTGTGGAAGGGAGGAAGGAAGGAAGGAAAAGAAAGAAAGAAAGAAAGAAGAAAGAAAGAAAGAAAGAAGAAAGAAAGAAAGAAAGAAGAAAGAAAGAAAGAAAGAAGAAAGAAAGAAAGAAAGAAGAGAGAAAGAAAGAAAGAAAGAAAGAGCGGGCATTGGCCCTAGGCCAGTGGGAAACCCTCAGCTTCTAAAGCACTGCTCAGCTTCAGTATTGCATCCTCGCTGTTACTCCCTAGCAAGCAACAGGAAACAACAAAATAGGCCAAAATGCCAACCAAATTGATTCCTGATAGAACTCAACCACTGGACTTCTGCTAAGGCTAAAATTCCAGGAAGCCACAGCCCAAATGTTACAGATGAACATATAAGGTGCTTAAGCTCTTGCCTTCCCACTTTACCGGCTCTTCCAGCACTGCACTTTATTCAGGAGCACTGTGAGGTTTTGAGCTGCCACTGACCTCTGCACTACTGGGATACCAGCTGCCAGCACTCTGCTCTAGGACCTTTTTCCTGAATTTGCCACCTCTCAGCAGGAATACTCCAAAATTTACGGTCATCTGAAACAATCCACTGCAGGAAATCCTGCAGTATTCAGCACACTGCCCAAGAAAGCTCCATTTTCCCATTGTCACGGTTTTCCCTGGAACACAGTTAACTTTCTTCACAGTAGCTGATATGAGGAGGGTGTGATTTGGATTTGTGCTGGAAACAGAATTGATAATGCAGAGATATTTTAGTTTCTGCTGAGCAGGACTTGCACAGAGTCAAGGCCTTTTCTGCCTCTCACCCCACCCTGCCAGAGAGGGGCCTGCACAAGGAGTTGGGAGAAGACACAGCCCAAACAATTGACCTCAACTGACCAAAGGGATTGCCCATGCCATATGGCATCCTGCTCAGCATGTAAAGCTGGGGAAGAAGGAGAAAGGAGGGGGTATTTGAAGTGATGGTGTTTGCCTTCCCAAGTCACTGTTAAGTGTGATGGAGCCCTGCTCTCCTGGGAAAGGCTGAACACCTGCCTGCCCATGGGAAACTATGGATGAATTCCTTGTTTTGCTTGCATGTGTGCTTTTGCCTTACCTGTTAAACTGTCTTTATCCCATGGGTTTTCTCCCTTCTACTCTCTTGATTCTCCTCCCCATATTACCAGGAGAGAGTGAGGGAGTGAGTGGCTGCATGGGACAGAGTTGCCTGCTGAAACCAGTCCTTCTTCCATCATGATGTGCTTGTCCTGGGTAATTTTTATTGTAATGGGGTTAATGTGCTCAGAGCAGCCATAGTAGTGATGACACATTATTATACAGCAACTGCTCACTCCCTTCTGACCGATGCCCAGCCAGACCACGGGCAGTGCCCCCCAGTTTATATAAGGAATCCCACTGTGCAATACATAAAGCCAGGTGCATACCTTTCCCCTCTACAAGCCAACTGGATTCACCTTGTACTTCAGCAGCCAGCTGGGGTTAAACCATGGCATCCATCCTACAAACTGCCATGCTCCTGCCCTTCAGCTCTTCCCCTTCACTTTCCCCATCCCATTCCGACTGGTCTGACACAATCTTTGTGCCTAGCCAGGAGTGGATCTATGGGGGTATTTGTGGAAATTGCATTAAAATGTTAGGAAGTATGCCAAGGAAAATATGATACAAATATTTTCTCACCCCTGTTGGGAAGTAAATTGGACATTGGGGTGTGCAAGAATGGGGCAATGCCAAAAGGGAGCTACGCTCCTGTGGGCAGTTCAAGAAAAGGTTAAAACATGGGACCTTTCTTCCTTGTATGGTCAGGTTAGAACTCCTCTATGGCTCTGGAGAACACCAGTTTTATTCCCATCAAAAACAACAGGCAAATCTAAAGAAGGCAGGTCCACTGGGATCCCAAGGTGGATCATTGGAGAATCAGTTTTAATCTGGCTTGTCTGTCAGAAATGAATAAAATAGCAGCAATAAAAAGTGCCAGTGAGAAAGGCAGTGGTGTTTGCAAGGAAGTAGGTGCATGCACTGACTTGCCTTCATGGAACCAGCTGAGGGCAGCTTCCCTCCCATAGTGTGTTTCCCTTCATGAAAATCTGTTTTGGGTTCATGGCTCTTCAGGGTGGCCACACTAAACTTTTGACTGGAAGTAATTGGAGGAACGGACCATCTTGTGTCACAGGACAGACACAGAGAAAGGACATTTCCAAAGTAGCTGGGCCAGCCAAACCCAAAGTGTCCTGTGTGACGCTGCTTGTGGTGTGGATAAGGACCAGAACCAAAACAGGGACGGCGAGCCCACCCAACATGGCTGGGCAGCCTGAGGTGGATCCCAGCCACACAGTGCAGATCCTGGTGCCTTTCTGTGTCTGTAGCTTTTCCATGGTGACAGATTCTTTTGAAGCCCTCACAAAGAGCTGCTTTGTTAGCAAAGCCCATTTCAATGAAATATGCCACACAAACCTGTTATCTTCTCTCTCACCTGAACACTAAGAGCCTTCTTCTTTTGTTGCTTTGATGGCCCAGATATGCTGGTCTTATGTAATGCCACATTGCATTTTATTGGGAACTAGTATGCCTACGAAACTGGCAAATCATTGGAAATTCATCACCTTCTCATCAGACCAGTTTGGCAGCAGCATGTGCTGGAGAATGTGCCAGCATTGTGTTGGATTGCCATTGTTTTAGAAGAAGTTAGTAGAAATTTAGCACTAGCAGCTTAAACATTAATAGCTAGGGTGCACAAAGCCTATAGACTGTGGCACATGAATTATGACAACCATATTACAACATACCAAATAGCTAACTACAGAATTGGCCAAAACATCCATAAGAGGATGTGAAATAGGACATAGAAACACTGTTTACTGGATAAGTTTCATTTACTACTGAAGCAGTAAGAAAATGAAACTGACACAAACCCAGCAGATCCCAGACCCCAATATTACGGAACTGTAGCATGAGGGATGGGGCGTTTAGATTGTAAGGAAATAATTGCCCAGGGATCTCTCTGTGCAGGGTCCCTCTTCAGAGGCATCCAGCTCGAGTTGTAGTGCTGTTAATAAAACAGACTGTGCAGAAAAATCTCTTTTCAGTTTATTGATTTGGTGAAAGCCTGGAGCTGAACCCTGCTGTAGTGGCTGTGTGTGATTTCCATAGCAGTTTGAGGACCCAGTGGGACTCTAGGCATCCACCACTAGGTATTGGATACTCTAGTCTCCAAATGTCCAGCTGCTGGTTTCACCTGAGAACTTTGGGGACAGGAGGCACTGACTGATGAGTGCTAAAATTCCACCACTAAATTCTGGATATTCTGTCTTCAAGTTGGTTCAAGTTCCAGCTCAGAAGCATGGTAGAAGAGGTGTGCATGTCTTGATCAGAGTAAGGCAGACAAATTTGGTATACAGACATGGGGAATGCACCCAGCTTAGCAAAGGGGATGCCCTGAACTGAGGTATGATTTAGTGGAAGCTATTAGAGCTTGTGGAGAATCTGGAGTGGACTGGACCAAAGTACAGGAATGTAAGAAGAACCTAGAGGAACACCTCAGTGATATTGGGGATGACCATGGTGGGATTTATCAAAACATAGAGAAATGATCATACAGAACTTTAACAATGAGCTAGTGGCAAGAGGATTTGTTGATCAAGTCACCCCAGATATACAGGAATATTTTAAAGGACATATGGCTGGTTGGCAAGGGGGGGCATTACAAAAAACCTTAAGTTTTATGGTTACGGTTATGTGTTACATGTTTATGTTTGAGGGATGGGAAGAAACACACATAGAGCTGAACTTGCAAAGGAAAAATAACAGGAAAAGCAACAAGAGGATAGTCTTTCAGTGGCAGTACTGGCAACAAAGAGGGTGAAGGAAGGGATTTCCTCCTTGAAGAGAGGGCAGAGGTAGGTCTGTTAGCAGATTTGAAAAAAAAAGGAGGAAAAGTCTCATTACTGTGGGAAACTTGGTCACTGGCAAAGAAAGTGCCCACTGCATACAAAGGGGCATCATGGGGAGATGGTCATGGGAGATATAAGACTGGAACCATGAAGTAATCTGCAATGACTGAAGGCAAGACTCAGAATGCTGTGGAAATTGGAGTTCATGGGATCTGGAAATTACTGTAAGAAATAGGAAATAAAGGGCTGTGGAGAAGATTTGTATTAGCAGAAGTGTCCCTGTCTTTTATGTTAGGAAGAGATCTCCTCCAAACCTTGGATGTACAATTACATCTATCATTCAGAGTCCTGATTTGACAATCACGGGGGTATGTGTAACATCTGAAGCTCGGGAGCCCGGCCTGGAGACGCCTAAACCCCTGGAAGGGGTGCCCGGGGAAATGCGGGGTCAGTCGGGAGCTGACGTGAGACTGCCGAAATACGCCTGAAAACAAAGGGAGGCGCGCCCTCTGCTGTGAGCAGCGTCCCGTCCTCGGGAAGCGGGGAAAAGTCATCAAAAACAAGTAGATCAGCACCTTGTCCAAGGAATCTTGGAAGTGTCTGAATTCCCATATAAAACCCCGATGTTACCAGCTGGAAAAAACCAGATCGGATAAACATGGGGATCCTGAGTTTCAGTTTATTCCAGATTTGAGAGCAACTAACCAGCATGTGTCACAGCCCTCAGTGCCAGATTCCTTTCCTGCATTCTTGTAAATCATGCACTGGGCTAGGTGTTTTACTGTGACTGATCTGACTGCAGTGTTCTTCAGAATGAACATCCCTACAGATGAAGAAAACCACCCCTTGTGGGTGAATTCCATTCATTTGGAAGAGACTTCAGCTGATGTGATTTTGTCTTTTCTTTTGGAGGGGTTTAATGGATATTTCACCACATTTTCTCAGATATTAAAAGAAGATTTAAAGGGTATTGAGTTACCTGGTGGATCGGTTTTAGTGCAATGTGTAGATAATTTATTTCTAATAGCTAGTAGAAATTGCAGTGACTCTTTGAAAGATATTAAACATTTATGTACTGCCGTAGCAACCAAAGGCACATCTCCATCCACCTGTGTCAAATGGGAGTAAAATAAGTGGGATTTGTTTTAAAGGAAGGACAACAATTAATAGATACAGAAAGAATAAAGGTTATAATTTAAGTTCTTTGGCCAGTTAAAAAAACCCCACAACCGACTATGAGGATTCTTAGGTGCAGCCGGGTTTTGCTGACTGTGGATACTAGGATTAGGGGAACTAATATAATCTCTGACAGAAACAACAAAAAATGAAGATATAGAATCCATTACATGGGGGCCAGAATGGGAAAAATCCTTCAGGATCTTCAGGACCCTCTAAAAGGGTCCTTGGTTTTGGCTCCAGCTTTTTGACTTCCAGACTACACAAAGCCCTTTGATATGTATATACATCCAAAAAAGAGAGTGGCCAGTGGAGTATTAATGCAGAAATCACGACCTCATCAAAGACCTGTGGCATTTTATTCTGTCTAACTGCATCTGGTGGCAGCTGGAGCTCCAACATACATTCGATCCATGTCAGTGGCAGCTACAATAGGGGAAAAACCTCAATCTTTAGTATTAGGGCACCCAATTACAATCCATGTGCCACATGAAGTTGAGTTACTTCACAATCACTAAAGACACAAGCGGTGTCTTCCCAATGTGCACATAAATACAAACTAA
Source organism: Nicator chloris (assembly GCA_013400495.1). NCBI lineage: Eukaryota > Metazoa > Chordata > Aves > Passeriformes > Pycnonotidae > Nicator > Nicator chloris. The sequence goes on along the minus strand of WAAE01011133.1, from coordinate 6,070 downwards.
CTCTTTTAAATACAGATGTGTGGCTCTACCTGGCAACACTATTTCCAGCACCAGGAGAAGGGGAAGAGCTCCACTGATGTGACACGGTAATCCAGACTATCAGTGAGGCACGAGCAGATCACAGACAGACAAAACCCAGGTCTTGTTTTATCCACAGATGGATCATCTTACTATTTACACAGGCAGCAAAAACCAGGCTACACAATTGTGGAGCAGTGGCAGGTTGCAGATGCCTGAGGCCTTCCAGCAAGAGTTAGTGCTTAAGGGGCAAAGTTAATTACTTTAGCCTGAGCAGCAATGTCTGGGAAGCAGAAAGTAAGTGTTTATACAGATTCAAAGTGTGCTTTTGGCGTGTGCTTTTGGAGTATGCCATGCAATAGGCATATTGTGGAAAGAATGGGGGTGTCCCACATCCTCTGGAAAAGGTGTGGCTAATGGAACAGAAATTTGGGACTTGTCAGACAAAATTCAAGGGGAAAGGAATTCAATTCAATTCCCAAAGGAATTGCTGTGGTTTGCTGTCCATTCTGTACAGGGGACACTACCGTAATCAGCCAAGGGAATGTCTTAACTGATGCAGCAGCAAAGGCCACAGTTCATCAGCCTGCAGTGAACATCATGGCAGTTACTTCAGATAAGAGCTCATGGCCTGATGTTGACCATCCAGAAGGATTATGACCAATCAGGTGTGACAAGTGAAGAAAAGGAACTGTGGGAAAAGTTGGAAGCAGTGCAAATCTGAAGATGGAATATGAACAGTAGGGGGAAACCTGTTTTACTGAAGAAATAACTGATAACTGAGTGGTTCTATGCCAAAGCTCAGGGAAGAATGGAAGCAGTGGCTAATCAAGTACAGCAAGTATGGGCAGATCTGGGTGTCTATGCAGCTGCAAAAACAATTACTAATACCTGTCCTACCTGTCCTAAATCGTTACATATAAAATTGATTTGTGAAATTGACCATAAGCATTTTTCCCATTCCAAAGATTGCAAATAGATTATATGGGTATGCCTGCAGCCTGTGGATATAAACACTCACTAGTGATAGCAGCTTAATTTTATTAGTTTCACAAGGGAAGGCATACACAATTGGCAGTATCAGTTGTTGCATGTACATTGACCAGAGTGGAAGGACTTCAGCCAGTGTCCAAAGTTGTGGGAACAAGTAAAATTAATGCATAAAATATAATGGGACAATATTTCAGCAAGATTCCAAGAAGTGTGGTCACTTCTTCACCAATACTTCAAATACTGGCTCCCCTCCTGGGTACCAGACTAGGAGCTTGGGCAAAATGTATTTGTTACATATTATTCACTTTTATGATGATCTTTGAAATCATGTTTGTTTGTATTAAATGTGATAACACTTGCTGTACTCAACACCTTGGGGTATTCTGCTCCCATATAAGAGCAATGTTAATAGAAACAAAGAGAGGAGTGTTGTAGAAAATGTTAGTTTCAACTTAGCTCTAGCAGCTTAAACATTAATAGCTAGAGTATGCAAAGTCTATAGATTGTGGTATATGTGCTGTGACAACCAAATTGCAGCATGCCGAGTAGCTATCTACAGAACCAGAAGAAAACGACCTAAGAGGATGTGAAACAGGATACACAATACAGACCTACTGTGTATTGTCTGAGGAGATGCCCACTTAGAACTGCCTACTAACAAAACGGCAAGAAAATCAATAAAAAGTAAGAAGATCCCAGGCTCCAATATTACTATTGGTCCTAGCTGTCATGTGAAGGGTGAACTTAGATTGTAAAGGAATAATTGCCAAGGGATTTCTTTGTTTGGGTCCATCTTCGGAGGTGCCTAGTTTGATCTGGAGCACTGTTAATAAAAGGAACTTCATAGGAGAGTCTGTTTTCGACTTACTGATTCCGCCTAAGCCTAGAGCCGAACCCTGTTCCGTGCCTGCTCTGCATAATTTCCACAGCACCATCTGCCGGCCAGTCATTACCTCCTGAGATCCTGCTCTCCAGACTGTCAGCTGTGGGAAGGCAATCCATCACTTCACAGAAGGTCATGACATGTGGGACACAAATTCCCGCAGCGTACGGCATACTTGCTAGGTTTTAATTTCCATTTTACAGTCATAAAATCTTCTGTACTGTTTGGAAAGTACGTATCTGTTACAACTGAATTGTTCCAAGTTTCACCATTCCTACTCACTAAACCAGTCTGATTGTCATCTTTGGCATCATACCAGGTTTGTCACTGCTTTTCTTCCACAGAGATTTTGGGACCTTGTCAAAGTGCACTTTCTTCTGCCACTAATTTGGGTCCCTGGCTTGTATGATTAGGGATTAAGGTAGGATTGAACTCAGTCAGCTGCACTTTTGTAACAAAGCCTGATAAAAGCCTGAAAGTGTGGTAGAGGCAATCAGCAGCTGACAATCTCCCATGAGATCAGAAACACCAGCAGGGGATATGCAGGAGAGATGCTGGTGACCCTGAAACCACTGTGCAAATGACCACGTGTGTAATGCTGAGTAATTTGAACCTAGTGTAGGGTGCTGAAGGAAAGCCAGGTGGATAGCAGAAGGGCACCGTGAGATGCTGGGGGCAGCCCCTATGGCTGCAGAATCCACCAATGCAGACCCTGTGGAAGGGCTCAAAACAACAGCTAGTAGCATGACAGGGCTGTACTGCAAACAAAGGGCACTTTCGTGAATTGACATAACAGGTCCTTAAAGTATTTTGAGAGCATTTTCGGAAGATCAGATTCCTCTAGGTTACAAATAGTTGTCTAATCAAGATATCCCATAATGTTATCTTCACCTGCAGTGGACAACATTGCTTCTTAAAGCCAAGGAGCTGAGGTTGTTTTTACCTGGGTGACTTTCCAGACAGGCCATGAGTGGAAAAAGAAACATTGCTTCTTCCTTTTTCCTGGGAAGTAAGGGATCACATCACTTCTTATAGGGAAATTGAGTATGTAAGGAATGGCACTCAAATAAACCATAGGGGTTTAGGTTAGAATGGCCCCAGCTCACTACTGTTCAGTTATGGAGCATCCCCCCCTTCTGGCTGGGGAAACCTGCATACTGGGGCTGACAGCAGGAATGATTTTTCTCTGGCCCTCTCTTCCAGTGGCTCCTGGCTAATAGCTGGAACAGGCTGACAGGGAGAAAGCAGAGGCAGGATAAGGCTGAAAGCAGCCCCTTATGACTCCCTCACTGGGTCAGTTAACGCCACAGGCAACCAATCCCCTCACACACCAACGGGGCAAAGGAGTGATGTTGCCAACAACAGACAGAAAATCTGTAACTGGGTTCTGAAACAACGGCATTAAGAAACTATCTGATGATCTGCAACAGGAGCAGTGCCTGCTTTCCTCCTGATCTGGCTCCTGTGATCTGCTGAATACATTAATCAGAGATTTTTCTACAGGGCACTTACTCATGCTGTTTCCTGTGTGGATTTTACAATGCCTTGTAAGATCTTGGCTCACCCACTGCTCATCCTCCAAGCTGGTGCCCTCACAAGCCTTCCTCATCTAACAGGCTGCTTTCACAAAACCTGCAGGAACATAATGGTCTGTGAAAGCTCTGTCCCTTTATCTGCCTGAAGTAGCAAACTCAGCAAATGAACACAGCTGGAGGAAGAGCATTTCCTCTGCTTACAAAACTGGTCTGATTACATGTGTAGGTTTTTACCTGTCATGTCTTCATTACTGTGCACTGTAGCTTCTCACTGCCTCGCTGTAAAGCATTAAGGACTAGAAACCCAGAGGGAGATGAGTTTTAATGCATTCAGGGATCTTCCAAAACATCTACTGCAAGAGTTGTCATCACTGCAGGGAGTGTACAATACTCAGGGTATATAGCAAAAGACATAGAAGGAAATACCTTAAACTTTGCCTATGAACCCTACAAGGATCTAACCAGAAGCAATTACAGAGCATATCAATTAAAAAAAAATAGAATCTTTTATTAAAAAAATTAATTAACACAAAATAATTTCCAAGAAAAACTACAGATTTCGTCCATTAACAGATTACCGTATCATGGCACCAGGACACTTGGTGCTACTCATTGGTCGTGGCATTGTGTTAACTTTCTCTCCACTTCCCACATCAGTCTCCGGTAATGTTGGGACAGAGCTTCTTTCTAAGTATGCCTAATGCTTCTCCTGCGTGGGATGCCATCACCATTGCTGTGTCACAGTTTCCCATAGCCTGAATTTATATGAACAGAAGATGTGACATTTTTATAGGATCACAGTTACAAGCGGCTGTACGCTGGACCGTGAATCTGTAGAGTTGGGCATATTCCCACAAATGGGCATGATCAGCAATCTTGTCGACCTCAAAGAGATAACTTGCCATTAACGGTGTGAACAGAACCATCACAGTACCTGCCTTTTGATTTCACACCTTCAGGATCACAACCCCTTGTAGAGCATGATCATCCCTGCAAGTAAATTTGGAATTAGACACATTTTAAATGTTTGCTCTCACATGTTTGCTGAGGGTTCACCCTCCAAATTCTGAGAGCTCTATTATATCTGAAATACCTTCCTATTCCCAGGGTCTTCTTGTTGAGAACAGAACAAAAGGCAACAGGCAGAAACTGATGCACAGGAAGTTCCAAACAAACATGGGTCAGAATGTCTTTACGTATGGGTGACCGAGCACTGGAAGAGGTTGCCCAGAGAGGTTGTGGTCTCTCTCATTGGAGATACTCAAGAACTGTATGGATGCAATCCTATCCTGCTGAATGGATTCAGAAGGACCTTGATAGGCTGGAGAATTAGGTGGAAAGAAACCTAAGGAGGTTCAACAAGGACAAATGTGGGATACTGCACCTATGGAGGAACAACCTCAACTGCCAGCACAGGCTGAGGACTGATGTGCTAGAGAACAGCTCTGCAAAGAAGGACCTGGGACTCCTGGTGGATGACAACCTGACCATGAGCTGGCAGCACCCTTGTGGCCAGGAGGGCCAATGGTACCCTGGAATGCATTGGGAAGAGTGTGGTCAGCAGGTCAAGGGAGGTGATCCTGCCTCTCTAATCATCCCTAGTAATGCCACATCTAGTGTTCTGTGTCCTGTTTTGGGTTTCTCGGTACCAGAGAGACAAACGGTTACTGAAGAGGGTCCAGCAGAGATGATGAGGGGTCTGGAGCATTTCTCTTATGAGGACAGACTGAGGGAGCTGGGCCTGTTTAGTCTGGAGAAGACTGAGCGTGGATCTCATCAATGCATATACATTCCTCACCGGCATTTGTCAAGACGATGGTGCCAGACTCTTTTCGGTGGTGCCCCATGACAGAGTGAGGATGGCCGCAAACTAAAACACAAGAAGTTCCACCTCCACATAAGGAAGAACTTTACATGGAGGGTCGCAAACACTGGAACAGGCTGCCCGGGCAGGTCGTGGATTCTTCCTCTCTGGAGACATCCCAAATCCACTTTGGTGGGCTCCTGTGTCACCTGCTCTAGGTAGTGTCACTTGATCCTTGGCAGGGGGGTTTAGACGAGATCCAGAAATCTCTTCCAGCCTTAACGAATCTGTGATGCCGTGGCACGTGCTCTGAGACAACCTTGCATTAGCAGGGAAGTTAGACCAGACGGCCGAAGCCGTCCGGCGCTGCCCTGCCGCGAATGCGCGATCCCGGGATTCAGACCCCTGAGGGGCGGGGCTTTGGGCCGACCAATCGGCGGCCGGGCGGGGGCTGCGGGCGGGCAGGCCCGTGACGCCACACGAGCTATGGTGGCTGAGTAGTGACACGTCTCCTTGCGCGGCCTGGGAAGGGGCGGGCGGGCGAGCGAGCCTGCGATCTCGCGGGATCCCGGGGCGGCGACACCGGGGGGCCGCCGGCGGCAGCGGCAGCGGGGACGGGCGGCCGGCGCGGCCATGGCGGGGCAGCAGTTCCAGTACGACGACAGCGGCAACACGTTCTTCTACTTCCTCACCAGCTTCGTGGGGCTCATCGTCATCCCCGCCACCTACTACCTGTGGCCGCGGGACCAGCACGCCGGTGAGCGGCCCAACCCCGGGCACGGCCGGCTCCTGCGCCGCGGCACAGCGGGGCCGGGCCGGGCCCGCCGCGGAGCCGCC